>JAPYYV010000016.1:0-65294 GCA_030522625.1 Copidosoma aretas | reverse complement strand
AAAAAAAACACGTGTCATTTATTTTTTGATTCTCTACCACTATGCAAAGTTTCATCAAAATCGGTGACTGACACTTGGGTAGGTTTACTTGTAAGATATTTTAGGAGTAATATTGTAAAGGCATGAGAAAAATCATGTAGGACTTTTGTTTGATCAGAAGTTTCAATTTCCAAATATTTTGTAACAAAAGTAGTGCAAATTTAATTTAAATATTCTCTATATACGTTCGTGGCGGATTTGTTGTGTAGGCCTGTCATCTTTCCAGTTGCTGGGGTTTCGGTGTACTAGTGGGTTTTAAGGCCCTTGGACCCAGCGCCCCAGCATCTGCTGGACATTTGGACTGATCTGGTGGTAGTCCTTCCTTGTTTGTCTCCACTTTATCCTCCCCTTTTGCCTTTTCCTGCCTTATGGCCTTTGAGCTTTTTTTTACCCATCCGCTTATTAATTCAAAATAATTTCGTATTTTATGCATGTTTATTTCATGCATGGGATGATACAAACAACACAGAATACTCGCCATAAGCACATGCTTCATTTTATGGTAAGACGCTCGAGGTCTTCTATCGTCTTATCACTATTGATTTGGAGGCAAACCTCCTTAATATCTATTCGTGGATGGAATCTAGAGTGTTTGCATCGGATCCGATTTTCTTAGCTCCTTCTCCTCCTATTTAGCTTGCGTCATCTCTTTTGCTTGCCCTAGAATATCCTTAAAGCCTTTTTTGTTCTCGCTTAATTTGCCAATATGTCTCTGACGCTTTCATTGTGTTATCTCTGACATCCTGCGCATAATATGGGTATAATTCATTTCCATATAAAAAGAGCCTTTTTTTTGTTTATTTGATCTTCTAGTACAAACGTAAAATCATTTATTATATTGTCGATGATGTAGAGTCCTTTGTGAAGCGGGAGAAATGGAGCTCTACAGCTTTGCTGCCCCGTTCACTAAATGAAAGATGGTTTGCAATCATAAGTACTCTTTGTCCCTGCATACAGCCAGTAATGGGTTTCGTGCAATTGTGTTTATTTGCCCGTAAATTTTTTTCTTTACTATGTTTTGATGCGCTGAGTGTAATTATTCTATATATGCAAATTCTAGAGTATCCAATGAAATATCAGTAATTCCACCGAACTTTTAGCATTTTGATTTTCAAAGAAAAAAAAAATTTCAAGGAACGCAAATAAAAAGTATCCTTCTTATTTTTATGCACTTCTAATATTTCAAAAAATATCCAAGTTACACATATTTAAAACTACCTTTTTTTATAAGTAACAAATAGATTAACATTAACGTAAAAAATTTACATTTTTGTTGTACAATAATTATAACCGCTTATTTAAGCTTATGTTAAGCATAAAATGTAATCTTGCACTTTTCCATAAGATGCTTCATTATTGCGTCAAAAATGAAAGAGCTTACTGAAAAACCCTTTTGAACTTCACGTAACTCGTATTACCGTGATTTCTCTATCTTTGATGGACTGTAACTTTTAAAAAAACGCACTAATCAAAAAAATGAAAACATCATTTAAAGGATCTGATTTAAGCTTTAATTTAAGCTCAAAGATAGCTTTTTATCTTGTTACTTACCTTACTGCTAAAAAAAACACCCTTTAATGATTTTGAAAACCACATTTTTTTTGTTTACCAGAATTTCTCGATAAAGTCTTATAATATTTTTTTTCTAACAGTGTGAGAAGTTTATTATGCCAAAAAAAAGTTACTTTGCTTGTCAATTAAGATTATGCCTCTCAAACTAAACGATTTTTAGTGTGAGTTACGCGCTTGAGAACGTTTTTAAAAGTAGTATATGCACGATTAGTTTGTTGTCTACTTGCGTTGTGTATGGATGAAATCAGTGCACATAACTGTTTGAAGTACATTGTACCCAATTGGCTCAGTTAAGAAAAAAATATATAAAACTGAGATTTAGAGTAAAATTAATATTAGTAGACAGCAAATTATATGGTGCCCAAATCAGTGGAGAAATAGTGTTGGATCCAATAGGGAAATAAACGAACAAAAAGTACAGTGTGACGGGTAAATCTTTTCCCGACTATCTACTACTTCAGCGTTACGACAGGCTAGTGTTAAGGGTTGCAAAAAACGTATTCTCTGCGCAAGTGAAAGAAAGCAAATATTAAACATTATAGTATCATCATGTAGTTATAATATACACTGTACAATGATCGTTTTTAAATCGGATATGAAAGCAGCGAATAAATGATAATCGAGGTAAATCAAAAGTACAAGAATAGTTGATGAAATTGAATATAAATTTTTATGAATCTGCACAAGCCTTGTCAACAAAAAATAGACGTATTTAGAAGACATAGTTGTAAAACCTATAATCCCATGATATCTTAAGCTACGATATTAAATAAATTGAATGGACTCTCGATATTGTTCTTATGGTAAGTACAAGTTTAGTTTTATGTATCAAGATTATAATCACGAAATGAATTATTTTACGTGCCCCAAAAAAAAAACTGCAGAAGGAGTGAACTCACACATTTCAGATTTTTGTTTTATTTTGAGCTTGATACAGCCTTAAAGAGACGATATACGAGAACTTGTAAATAAAATAGTCAACGAACTGATGGTAAATGAAGATAGTAATATACAATTAATTTATTGTCTAGTTGTGTACTAGTAAGTAATTTACACAAACAAACGATATCCTTGTAGAAAAAATTTATTTGCCTTATGATTATTAGTTCAGGACTAATGGCCTTGTTTAAATATTGTTCATGACAAACCAAGACATAGTTAGAGTCAAAAATTTTTTTAAAGTTCAAACCAAGGTAAACAAAATTTTTTAAATACTTTGATGCAATTGTATGCGCGATCACATTTTCTGTTTCCGAAGAGAATGTCATTAAAATCAATAAATTCTAAATGTTTAAACTTTCGGGCAAGCAATTTTAACAGTCAAAAGTAATTAAACTAGCAAAAGAATACGGAAATACTTCTGTTAATCGCATTGTACTACAAAAAGATGTATTTGCTTGAGAAATAATAGACAATGCTATTGTAAATGTCACCAGAGTTTACAGTGCTGTAAAAAAAGTGTTATGGTTTCTATATTTCATAGATTCCTAGTAATATAGGAGAATATACATCAATGCTTACTCATATATTACACGATATATTAGGTAATCAATCCTTTTTCTTCCTTATATCTTCATAATATACTTAGAAAAATTGTTGAAATACCCAAATAATTGATACCTTGCCTGATTCTATAGAATTCCCAAATTTTATATTTTTACAGGAACATATACTAGTGATACTTCGATTTTTGCATGCTTCGCATGCCAACCTTTTTATTTTTACACCTTTTTCCTATATCTAGATATCAAATTCAACAAATTATTGTGGCATGCGTACATGTGAACACACGTAGACAACTAACATGAACACAATTATTCGCATTAGAATTACAAATTTAGCAAATTATTGTTACTATTTCAAAAGTAATACATGACTCTTATAGGTCATTATACTTTGGACTGATACATATGTATATAAATAGTATATTTATATAATCATTAAAATTAAAGAATTACTTCGGCACTTTTTTTGTTAATTTTGAAAGGTTTCAAATCAATTCTGAATAGACGTTAATGAGACAATAATATTTCAAAATTTGTATACTCTTGATTTACTTTCTTTTTTTTTTAAATTACTTTCAAAATTAGAAGTAGCTCATTATCTTCTACTATTTTCTGTTTAAATAGTCTTCCTACCTCTTTTAAAATTTTTTTCTATTTCTCATTCTCAACTGCTTTAGTTGCCATTTTCCTGAGTCCTATCGTTTCCTTATCCACCATTTTTTCTCATCCTACTTTGACTTCTTTGTCACTCTTTTTAAAATTTCTATCGATTATGCTTCTTTATTATTCCATCAAACATATTTTTTGCCACCTACACTCGTTAATTTGAAAATGTGTTTACAGTAATTTTCTGCCTTATTCCTTATGTCCATTTCTATTTCCGCCTTCATTTTCTATATATATCCTTGTGCGTTTGCATTTAAATAATTCATCATTTTAGAAAGTCTGATCCTTGATTTAAACTGTATCGGTCAGCTCTTTTGCTTGATTCTAAAACATTATTTACTGCTCTTTGCATCCTACCTGCTTGTTTTTGTTCATACCGCAAAAAGCTTTTTGGTTGGAAACCATACTTCTAGGTATTTCGACCTTTTTACAACTTCTCATTGCTCCTCATCAAATTCAAGAAAATCTTTCCCTATCCCTTCTTCTCTCTATAAAATTAGGATCTTGGTTTTCCTTTATGTTTCTTCCAGCCTAGTTTTTATAGCTTATTTATCAAAGTCTTTTAGAAATTGTCATATATCTTTAGAATGCTTTACGCATAACACAATGTCATTAACAAGTCCAATACAGAGGATTTTTAGTTTTACTGCTGTAGCACCTCCTGTATTATTCTTAATCTAATTATAGATAATCTTCTATACCTTCGATGAATAAACCAATGATTACCGAGCTCAAGGGACTCCCTTGCGTTACCCATTAGACTATTTTAAATATATTGGCTAGTCCCAAGCCCGTAGTTACCTGTTTTCTTGTAAGTGAATAAATTATTACCAATATTATAAATATTTTTCTATCCACCGCTTGTATCTTTTATTGCACCCAGATATTTTTTCTGTTGATCCTATCTAATGCTGGTTCAAAGTCTAGAATTACAGAAAATATGTTTTTTGTCCCTTCGTTTAGTTTTTGTTCGATTGTTTTATTTACTACAAAAAATATTCTCTTGTTCGTCCTTTTGCTCTGAAGCTGGCCTGACCATCCTCCAATATTTTACTTTTTTCTACCAATTTTAGTACTGTTTCAGTAATTACAATAGCTAATACTTTTAATACTACGTTTCATAACGCAACTAACCAATAGTGTTTAATGTCCTTCTACTCCTCCCTAGCCTTGTAAATTGAATGGATTTTGGCTATTCCCTACCCTTAAATGATTTGTGTTTTTGTCCATAACACATTAAATATGTTTGTTAGTTTAATGATTTGAATAAATTGCAGATTTTTGAAATATTTTTCTACGATTCCGTTGTCTCCTGCAGTCCATAGGTTTTTTATCCTTCTTAGAACTTTCTGTAATATAATAATTGCTATAGCCTTAACAATATTCTCTAAGACTTTGCTGTTGATTCCTACACTCCCTAAATCGTTTTTCTTATATCATGCCTGATTGTCGTGTCCTAACAAATTTTTTTAATGGTTTTCCTATGGCTGTTTATTTTCTCCCAAGTCAATTTTCCGGTTTTAATTTTCCGATGGCTTCCAAAATCCAACTTAAATTTTTTTGCTTTACGCTACTTGGCGTAGTTTTCTATCGGCTTTCTCGACTTTTCAATCTCCAAAAATCTTTTTAGACCTTTTTATCAGTCTTTAACTAAATTCTTGTACGCTCTTAATTATTTGTGACCTTGTTTTAGTTAATTTGTAATTTTTTCTGGTCAATTATTTTATTATCCTGTTTCATAATTTTGCAATTTTTTGCTTTGTCTGCTTTTATCGTTTTAAGTTCCTCTGCTACCTATATACAGGGCCTCCGAGTACTCAGTAACATGCATACCTCTGCAATTACATTAGGTAACCGGTCCCAGTTTTCTATGATACTTATTGCACCTTGGTTGATTATTAGATCCAAATATTTTTTTTATATTTTTGTTAGCCCGTATCAATACTCATATGTTTTACTTTATTTCAATAATTTTTTTTTTAATTTTTCCCTGCATCCTATTCTTCTTTCTTCTTCGTATAATATTTACTGGAATTTCAAAGGTTCGTATTGGTAGATTATCAGGCTTACCTCTAGTTACTGCGTTGTTGTATCAGCACTATAGTATTCCGTCCTTGTCTCTTGTACAAAATTACAAGCAATCTCTTCCCTTCTCCTACATAAGTTATATACCCGTGTGAATCTCCGCTTGTATACCCGTTCTTTATCACTAATCCTAAGTTTCACCATAATTTTGATAATTTTTCGCCTTTACGATTTAGATAGTTATTCTCTGACTTTCTTTAGCTACCAAGATTAGGGCTTATTTCTATTTTTTGACTCCGATCCTATTATTTCAAAAGCTCGCTGTTGGAATTCTGTTTGCACATCTGTAATATAAAAAGATGTACATTTTTCCCTCCCTTGGACAAAATTTTGTAGTTCCATGGTTAGGCTAAGCTAGAAGACCAAGTACTTTCACTTATATCTTAGTGGAACAGCGGAACTTTCACGTACAACATCGAGACAATAAGTTATTTCTTACATAAAAGGGAAACGGAACATCCTCACAAACGTGACTGTGATGCCCTCTTGGCTACACCACAAGGCGTCATACCACGTTTGTACGGAAGTTCTGTTTCCTTCTTGTAAGAACATCTGCGAAATATAAACGTAAATTTTCCTATTGATAATACCTGATCAATTATAAAATTATTAAGTAATCCTATATCTAAGTGGTAATCACATGAAAATATCGTAAAAGCGAGTGTAAATATAGTAATGTAAACAAAATTAGTTCTTCAACTGATTTGTATTAGTAATTTTATTAGCAATGGTTGTATTAGTTTAAATAAAACGCTTATAGTAAATTTTTTTCTTTAATTTTCATGGACAGTGGTAGCAGCCCTAACTTTCTAATCTATTCTTGCAATGGTTGTTGCATCTATAATAATTTTTTTAAAACCGCATAATAATCTCACGTCCATCAATTTCCGTGATAGGGTTTGAACTGCTTGGATTATGCAAGTATGGGGTTTGATACGCATTTGTGTCCTAAATATCTTAAGCTGAATTTATGTTTTTTTGATTTGAATCGTAACAGAGTAACTCTCTGCATTAAGCAGAACCAAGATGCAAATCAAAACTACCCTTAAATAGTGGTTGATCTTCTAAATACAGACCCTGCATTGGTCGAAATTCGGTCCTGTGTAGAAGATGTTCTTGTATTCATGTAGAACAACATTTGCGAAACATTGCGGAGGTTAAACAGTGCCAAGAAAAAAAATTTGTCAAAAATCCACTCACCTGTACTTGATTATCTCCTCTCTATCTTTGTCTGCTCTGTTGAGTTTGCGATGTTCCAGCATGACCCTGCATTTATGCCAATTATACCATACTACTTCCACTCTAATTTTCATATATCCTAGCTTCACTAACAGTCAATTGCTTGTTCCCTTCTCTCGGATACTTTTTAGCTAATTTATGACTAGTTTTTCCGTTCATTTACAATAATATTAACAAAATAAAAGCTTAGCCCCCCAGAACTTTATTCTTAGAAATAGATTAAGATAAGATTATTAAAATAATTCATGATTATTTTATTGTATATGAAAAAAAATCTGCCTCCTCGGCGGTAAAGAAGAATATATAGAAAAATTAATCTGTATAAGATGCATATTTTAAGATGTCAGCAATATAATATTTTTAGCTGATGAATTATTTTATTGTATCTTCGAATTGTTATGAATTGTAGTGGGTAAATGGCTTTTACATAAATGTAATCGAAAGTGTATATGTATGACGAAGTAGAATTTTTCTTTATTATGAAGGACATTTAAGAACATGACAATTTTATAAATTGACACTAAAATGGACACTTCTTCTCTTCAGACAAGTCAATTCTTTTGCATTTTTGTCCATGCAATATGCATGACAATAACGCAATGTCCTTTGCCAAACTTATTATTCCAAAACTCGAAGTGAAACAATTCAAATATTTTTTAAGCTATGTTTTATTCTGCACCCAAATACGGAGGTCAACGAGTAAAATCCGCAACGTAACCTAACGGAACATTTGGTCGAGTGCGGCTGCGCTGAATAAAAGTGTACAATTCGTCAGTTTACAATTTAAATATCGATTGGCAATGCAATTTGTGATATTTATTATACATTTTTTAGGATGATATGCCTTCGTTAGCCCATTAATATCATCATTTATAGTATTTTTACCTGTTTAAAGGCATAGTAAGATTTTTATGATTACACTTAGCATATATAAGCAGTGGTGTTGAGTTTTGCTCCGATAAAAGAATATCTGTTTTGACTGCAGCAAAGTAGTACTAAGTGCTTCTTTTACTAAACGTTTAACTTTTATTTTTGTAGTCATAGTTACAGGTGTTACTTGAGTGATACTATGCTGGCATATTCATGGTTCTTCAAACTAGCTACAGCAATAGAATTGACATTTGTACACTAAATTCGCAATAAGTAAGCAAGGCAAGGGTCCAATCCTATACCGGACGACTATACTCAAACACTCTACACCATATGGAGCGACTACATATAGTTATAGTGATATTAGGTGTAGAGTGCTTGTGTAGAGTTGTCCCGTGTTGGACTCGACCTTTGCCGTAAGCAACATATTTGTGCATACTAAGTATCTTAGCTTCATAATGTGGCTATGCTAGCTTAATATACTATATTTTCACAATTTTATTGAGGGCAACAGCACAAGTAAGGTATACAAATGAGGAGGGTTGAGTCATAATAGCAACATAAGATCTGTTTTTCCTGATTTAGATGGTTTCGAATAAAATCAACAAAAATGTTTTTATTATTCATAGCACAGTTACAAAAATTTATATAGATTTGCACTGATTATATTAATAAGATTACATAAACATAGACTTGGGAAAATGAAGAAATCGCTATGCACAGCAATATATCCAACAGTCATAGTTATTACAGGTTCTAACTGAAAGCAATACCAAGGCACGAGTATAAAGGTATTTTTTAATTGAATTTTTAAGTTACGAACTATTTGAAATGGAAAACTGTAAAAAAATGTATCATTTTCCATTATTTATATTTAAATTTTTTTTTCAAAATTTTAATGCGTGATCATTGATTGAATTGCATAACTGTGATAATGTAAGTTCATATTGATACCTCACCAAGGAAGGACACTGTCTATAGAATAGTCAGAATCAATAATTATTAAGGTATTTACGTAGCACATTAATACCAATGCTAGTATTTTATGTAACGGAAGTATAAGTTTAATGTATTTCACGAAAGGGCAGTAAAAAATGGTTGTAATCTACGTTTCCAAAGTAATTTTAGTCAATGAAACTATGTGGCAGAAAAAGATCCTGGTTAGACTTATCATGAAACCAAGCCCTTGATTAAAAGGTTTGACTGGAAAAAGTTGTTTTTCCATACGAATAAGCTTATAAGAATCAAAAAAATAAATATTTTTCAAGTACAGAATAATACATTTGTAAATTTCAATAGGACAGCCAAAATATGAATCCAGCAAAGATTTGCAGTTTGTATTGATGTACATACTCATAATCTTATTTCTATGTATTTAAAAATTTTGGCAATAATTTTAAAACATATCCTAACTACATTACAACATGAAGGTAGCTAGTTTCCTGTATTAAGTACAATAATAAAATGTTTACATGCATATCCACATACGAAGATAAAAACTTTTTATTTTACATACCATTGTCCACCATTCTGAGTCAGTTAGTTTAGGATTGATTTCAACTTTTGACTTAACTTGATTTGAATTATTCTGATTCTCATTTATTTTCAAATTTTTCTTCGATAAACAATCAGCATGAGATCCATTGTCAACAAAAAATTTTTTTAAAACCGTCATAAAATTAGTGTTTTGATAAGGATCATTGAGATCTAGTAATTGATCATTCCACTGTATATTAACAATATTATTTTCTATTGATATTTTTCCCATTCCTTGTGAACTTGTGCTACCATCCATTAGAGTAAAAAGAATCTTTTTTTCTGTACTTATAGATTCATAGCCTAATAAAAGCATTGCCTTTTTGATTGAATTACTCCATTCTTCAGCATCATTTTCAGTCATACAATTTGTGTCTTTACTGTAACAATAACCCAATAGAGATTGACTTATCCATTAAAAGATAAACACATTATGAAAAATTTCATTATATTAGATGGTTGCGTAATTAACGTGACTTAAATTAATAATAGTTTAAGTAATTCAAAATCTGTTCCTTCTACTATGCCTAATAATTGTAAAAAAAATAGTTGCATGCTAAAGATAAGTAGTTAACAATGAAATATTAAGCTACACAAAAAAAAGTAAATTCTTACTTCACATCCAAATGGCACATACATGTGCATTTCCGCTAAGAACAAGATTTTTTGCTACTGGTAGAATGAAAACTTGTAGGTACAATTTTTATTTTTAGCAATCTAATATAGAACTACATTTTTGGTGGCGTCGAGTTGGTGTTGTAGGCAAAAAACAGGCTAACTTTAAATTTTACAGTTTATTGGGTATATATATTTATATTATACACATAAGATTTTAAAACTGTGACTGGAGGAAATGAAAAAAAGTAAGAGCATTGGTTATAGACATGTTTTAATTTGTACAAATTGATTGTCTTAATAATGTTGAAGTCTAACTAGAGTACAAGGATGAGTAGTTTCTTACGAAAATATATTATAAGGTTCATTATCTTTTCCATGATACTTAGACAGTTAGAAAACTAGGACTCAGCTATTGCATATTTAGGTTAACATAGGTGCACCTTAATCGGGTGTAAAAGAAGTCAAATACAAGTTCTTCGTTCCGCTATAGAAGAAAACTTGCAAACTGCAAGATTCAGTGAAATAATACTATCTATCGCTTGAGTGATCTTAATCGACTTTATAGCGATTATAATATCATCGATAAATTATAAGTAAATTGAGAAATAAATGTTTTTCTGAGGGTGATAGACGAGCTCTCATTTAAATCGACATCATGTGACTATAACGTTAGTTCTTTTGAATTTTTAGAGGTTTATTGCCTTAAAGTTGCGCCTGGTAGAACATTGAGTTCACATGTCATTTAATCACACTTAAATACGCTTTGTCCAAAACCAACAGCAGACTGTGAGAGCAACTTACTAAGTATATTACTTCAAAATATTTCATTGTAAATTATCAGAGTTCTTAACGCTACGTCAGGAAATCTACCATAAGTGATTTAAACACGACAGAAGGTTGTATCAATCCCAATGAGTGCATTATAACCATATTATAATTCGTGGTGTTAAAGATAGTAAGATAAGTTTGGCTTTTTGCTCACCTGTGAAAACCGAACGAACCTTAGAATGTTCAGAAGCTCTGACATCATATCACGATATATCAGTCAGAATGTGACTTAAAACTTCAATTAATTTTTATAAATTTATAACAACATTAATAAAAAATGTCTTACACACGTACTCAGTGCACTATTTACTATAAAAAAAAAATTATGAATTTATGCAAGTTTTATTTTTAGCTTTCATGAATTATACAAACTTATTGGTATCATGTTAGATGAATTTGGTTGTAAAGTAATTTTTATTTACAGTTTGACTATACCTGATTGTACCAAAAATTTGTGTTATACATATCTGGATGAACCTGTTTCTATTTATATTTTGATTAATTTTGTGTATATTTTTTTTATTTTTTTTGCAGTTTTCTAGTTTATTTTAGCTTTCAGACTTTTAGGGTATTCTAATTTTATACTTTTACAATTACAGTTTTTATCACTCCAGCATACGGGCAATTACTTCACCAGCAAAGGAAAATGAATTGTACCTACTTGATGAATCAGAACTGAAATTTTATTTTTAAAAATAATAATATTCGATGGGAATATTTTTCTCTCGTATACTGTTATCTTAAATTGTATCATATTAAACGTGAAAAATGAAGGAAACTAGATCAATTTAGATGAAATATAATGTATGTACACTTTTTGAAAAGTGAGCCTGGCGTTCTTATAGTTTAAATTCATTGGAAATTGCGTTCTAGGGTCTTATAAGTTGTTTCTAATGGAATTAAATCTCGATATCGTACAAAAAGAAAAATGTATTGTACCTACTTTAAAGTCACAGTATAGGTCTTTCTTGAAATACCGCATATTCTTATGGTCGAGTAGCGTAAGTTTAGTCAAACATCTTTCTCTCTTAGGTAACAGTTACATTTTTTCTAACTACAGTAGAGAAAATATTCTCGCAATATTTAAAGTGGCAGAATAAACAGACATACCAGCGATACCTTGATTTGTATCAAATACTATACATTGCTGTCGAAAATATCGCAGGTTATTCCTTGTTGGTTATCTCATTTTGATTCTTATTTGTAATCTTAACCTACTATTTACGCACTTTATTATTTCTTTCTTATTTCTAGCCTTTTTACTTCGTCTTTCAACCACCTGAGATGCATAGTTAGAGATATACAATAATTTGTATCCTTAGTCATTAAATATCAAATTTATATTCATTGCAATAGGTGAGAGAGACAAAGTTTCAAGAGATTCGACAAGAAAAGAAGAGTTAGTGCGTTATGACAAACAGGGAGGAGAAAAATCATGATTTCCGAAGTTTTGTTCCAGATGCATATCAAGATAAAATCATTCAAACCACGTGTGGACGTATAAAAACTAGCAGTAAAAACTAATTATTCACACAAAGAAGATCATACTTTTTTAATTATTAATATAACAACTGCTTGTAACTTTTGCCACTACGATTAAAAGAATAAATTGTAGTAAGACATACTTAAAAAACGCGACAAACTTTATGTAATCTTATTTTTCCAAGCACCTCCTCTTGCAAAAGGTATGCTTATGAACCACTTTAACGGTAATGAAGATTTATTACCCACTTACCTACTTTTCTCTAACTGCAGCAACGAAAAAAGGCCAAATGCACCACGAACACAGTTATATAAGAAAAATGCTTTTAAAGAGTTATATACCATGAATTAAAAACGAAAGACTTGGTCAAAATTTTTCTTGCATGTATAAACTAATAAACAAGATCAGAATAATTGGTCCTAGCTTGGTAACATAGTGGATTTCGAAGGAAAAATGAGAATAAAGGATGTATGGACCAAGTAGTACAAGCTCAATTATTAATTTTGAGCTTGCATTATAAAAAAAACACGGATAAAATCAAATATACAGATGTTTTCTTACAGAAGAACAGAGATATGCACATTAATTGCATAATCAAGTAATAAATAGACTAATAAAATAAGTTTACATTCGAAAAGACTTTCGAAGAAATCTACAGACGAAGGATATGCAACTATAGATTAAGTGCAGAATAATTACAAAGGAGTTGTGCAATTACAAAAAAAGAGATGGTTTCAAATTAAAAAACGTTTGTAGCGAAGATGTCTTGTAATTACGTATAGCAATCAAAAGTAGCATGTAATTATAGTAGGCAAACCGAAATAAGCATGCATTATAACCAACTTTTACCCATGCAGATATCAAAAATACATTTGTAGAACCTATACGATGAGGATAGAGAGGTTGTAAGTTTCTATTTGAAAATTCCAATAAAGCATTTACAGGGTTTTTTGTCTGAGTTATTATCTGATGAATCATGATTATTGGTACAATTATCATCTTCTTTTTTACCACGCGACGTAGTACCTGCTACCAGCTTGCAGGTGACGATCACTCTAAATCAGTGCTACCATTAGCAAGTTAGCTAGTTGTAGTGCTTATGGAAGCTTGTTTGGCCGTTCGGGTTATTCGCTGCTCGGCGGACTGCGCGTAGCACGTCAAAAGCAAGAGTAGTACATTAGACGATAAATTTCGATGTACTATAACTAAATCCAATTCGTATTTACTCTATTTTTGAAACTAATTAGCTCCATCTCATCCTTCTACTCAGTATTCTTCTAACGGAAGCTCCCTGCGGGGAATTATCGGGCACCTGCCCCCCTACAATTATTGGCTTGACTTAAACCCCAACCACTTTCTTCCCGCAATAAAGCCCTGATAATTACCCCCCTCCCTCACTTTGCTTTTCTCAAGTCGGGCCACCATTACCCTGTACCCAGTACGCATCAACGCCTGGACTCTAAATCATTCTAGCGACGAAAAATAATTTAGAAGGAGCCCTAGCAATACCACACTAACAAGCACGATTAACTTTCCACTTCTAAGGAGTATCTTGACACACTTTTGGTCCACCCAGGGTACATTTAAAGCCCACTTATTCAGGGCGTTTTGAACAAAGGATTTTAGTGGATCGAAAAAACAGCAAGGGATTCACATAATAAAGAACAGTAAAAATTCCATCGAAAATGTCTCATAATTATTATACTGCGCCTCCCATTTTTAAACATCCACGGAAGTAGACCGTAAGATAGCCACTAATCAACAAGTGGACTGTACAAAAGTTGCTAGGATTGATGGAAAACATCTTATAGTGTGGTTAATTTTGACTATCGCTTTGTCCTTCAAGGTAATTGAAAGCTCAAATTTTTTTTCGTGCAGAAACCCCAATTTTTTATCACGGATTCAGATAGAGCGTGAAATTTAACGTAAAAATTAGTATTTAGCTATTCTTCATATAATGATCTCGAACAAAAATTTTAAGGTTGAACTGTTTCCAACTAAGCATTTATTTATCTCCTAATTAGACCTGCTAATAAAAAAAAGACTTGAACAACAACTTTATATAATTTATTTTCTGATATTTCCAGGAAAAATTATTACGCATGTAAATAAAAATAATCATACACAGCCTAGTTATAGCGTAGTAGAACTTCAAATTTGGCTATTCTTAATGTCTATCGAAAAATAATTATTAGTTATGTACGTGAACGGTACTTAACATTAAAGAGAAACAGAATATTTAGGCAACAACACATCACAAAAAAACACATTTTATGCATATTGAAACCATATTCTAATACTTTTTTTACAATGACATTTTATTATTACTCTACTAATGGCTTTAAGGAAACAAACAAAAAAATATCAACTACTGACCAGGTCAGTAATAAATACATGTTTTTCGGACATATAGGGCAGGAATAACAGTTTTTTGGCCAGTTAAGGCAAGACTAGAAGGTTAAGTTAAAGTTAGATTAAAGATGTCACTTACAAAAGATTGGAAATAAGAACGTAACTATACCCTAAGTAAAAAGATATTCAAAAGTGGCACCGCTTACGTGTTTTACAGTTTAACTCTGATTTAAAAATGTGTAACAGTGCTAAACAAAACCTGTCTTAAAATGTTTTTCAGGCATCCGTGATTCCTTGGCTCATAATACTCTGTTAACCGGTATATCGTGATACACTACATTTTTTAGATATATTCACAAGTAAAAGTGTGATGATATCAAACCCAGGGATCTCATCTGCCATTCTATAGGTAAAGATATCACTATCCACCGATTATTAAATCTTTTGTATAAAAAATCTTTAACAATTCTAGCATACTGTGGTAGCACTTTATATTGTGGGAACCTCATTCTATCACTTGTAGGATAAGATAACGTTTTGTAGAAAAACCAGAAGTTTATGTGTAAAAAACTTAAGATTGTCTGATAATATTTTCTTCAAAAAAATACGGTCTATTTAGATATCCGTTGACTATACCACACCGTTTTCTTCAGCGATACTGACGGTCAACTTCTTGCATCTAATACGAATTAATTGGAGACCAGTAGTGACAAAGATGCTGATTTAACAGTCCAAGACTTTCAAAACTAGCCTTATCACTAAAAAAAATAGAGTTGAAAAATGTTCATCATTGTTTATTTTTTCTGTAGTCCATTGACAAGAACAAATTAGTCGTTGACAATCTATTCCAGCTAAAGCTTGATTGATACCTATATGATACAGATGACCGTAATGTATGTTTCCTAAATATCTGCTTGCAGTTGATCTTAGAGTCCTACAGTCGACTCAATTTCACGTAGATTATCATGAACATTTAAACGTATTATAGCTATCACGACAAGCAAGCTAGGATTATATGTTAGCCGTCACACGGCCTAAAGTATTTAAATGAATAGGAAGAACAAATTTTTTAACAGGATTAGATTTACTGACAAAGAGTTCAAAGTTGAGAGTACTGTATATCTACCACTTGAGACGTTTCCGTTCAAGTATCCAGTGGAACAAATAACCGTTGGTGACGCTTAGCGAAAAAAGGTCGATGAAGACATGCCCATAGACTATTTTTGCAAAGATCTGAATAATATAAAAGGATTTTATTTTGATACTTGTAAACCTTTTGAGATTATATATATTACTAAAATACTTCTCAATTACTGCTTCTTTGCAAACAAAAGCTACAAAAGCTGAGAACCAAAGAAAATGTACTGTTTTATTATGCAACCAAAAATTTTAGTACACTAATTCAAAAACGAATAGCTCGAATTCCCATAGAGACTGACTTTGATTAGTAGGATCTTCCAAATTTAAAAGTACCCTAAAAAAATCTACTTTTACTGTAAAATTTTGAGTATCTATATAGGATCGATCAATACAACCCATGTTCCATTTTAATAACATTGATTTATTTTTATATTGACATTTACTTACAGGCAGTACGAATATCATGCTAAGAACGTAGGAAAAACTTGCAATGGAGAAGTAAGAGATGTATGTAATTGTGTCACTGATGGGAGATGTAACCATAATGGGCTAGTTTCGAACATCAGGTGGTGATAATGTGCCTTGGTAAATAATTCTGGCAGAATGCCAAAGTTTTAGAAAATATTTGTTAAAATTGCATATTTAAACGTACATACATACTTATTTCAGAAGTTAAAGATGAACAAATATTTTCTAAAATGATTCTCTATACAAATTTGTATTTTACACACTCTAATACATTTTTACACCAGTGTATTGGAAACATACATCTATATTGGTTTGATGTGTGAGTCGCCTGCATTTGTATCTTTACAATATATTTACGTAAAGAACACTAACCATAATCATTTTTTCATGACAGATTCCTAAAATTTTTTTGTATAGATGTTAAAATATCTAATTTCAACAAACAATTTGTTTGAGTTTGAATTGTGGCTGGCTTTTTTCCTGGGCACACTATTGCCTCCTGATGTTGGAAACAAGTCAATTTTTAACAAAACACTCTTATTCCGTGGTGTCTGTCTTACACAGGCAATCGACCCATCTGTTGGTCGACATACGTGGAATGGGTTCACTGACACTGTTTTAGCTAATTAAAATCCCTTGGAAAAACAAGTGTTATATTGAGTTTTGTTGGTGTCATAAAAATGCCCATAAGAAATAGTTAAATGTCAAATTTCTTTAAAGGCATGTACTTCGTTCTAATTAAAATCGAATTGTCATCGTGTGTAAGTGTGCGAGACTTCAAGGGATTTCCGACATTTTTTGATTTTGTGGAAACTTTGAACGTAAATACAAGTAATTTGCCAATGCTCTTCTACCACCACTGGCTAAATCCATCGGTTTGGAATTGAGAAAAAGCATCGAAGTTCTCCTGGGACTATAGCTATTCAGGAAAATTTACTGTACATCATGTAAATGACTGTACATGATTCAATGTAAAGACAAGTTTTTAATTAATGTACATAAGGCTGCAATAGAATAAAAAAAATTAAGAATAAATAAAAATTGACTACACGAAAAAAAAAATTTGTTACATTTTTTATAATCAAAAAGTTGTTGCAAACATTTTAAAATTTTGAATTGTACTATAAACTCTATTATCAAATTTGTGTGTAAAATTGTTTATTGCGTGACCAAAGTTAGAGCGGCATTTTTTGTCCACAATCGTTCTTCAGGCCTGCCAAGTGCTTTGTATAATAGTATATATTTTCCATGTTGCCGTGTAGTAAGCAATTATTTTTGCTAATTCTGCGCCTTAGACTGAGCCACAAAAATGTATTTAACGTCAGTAGTATCAGTTAAATTACATCGAGTTAATGTTTAAACGGCGTTATCGTAGTACAGCTAACATTATACATTAGTTTTTGGATCCATCCTTTCTATATAAGTATTGTTATACAAAACACGTAAATAAGTAATAATTCTGATGGACACATAAGGAATAACAGAATAAATTATTACAATTGCAAAAACATTTAGGTAACATGGACTTTTGTTTGGAGCTGTACCACTATACAGATATACAAATAACATAATGTAGTAACTTCGGTCGATGAATCTTTAAAACAGTATAGCTAGGTTTTCGAAAGGTGACATTTGTCTACATACAATGTTCATTCTACTAAACTTTAATGAATCAAGTAGTTAGTAGTCTTAATGTTGCAAAATTTTTAAAATATATTAATAGAAAATGTCGATACAGATTTTAGTATGGACGGATGATCAGATTAATCATTTTACTACCAAAAACACTATGACTCCAATACTACCCGGTTTGAGGATATAAAGCCAGAATTTATATGACTCTTGGGTATTAATTATTATTTTAGCTCGAATTGCAATTGTTGCAGAAACTCAATACTAGCCATCAACGGGCCTTAACGTATTTGAATGATAAGAAGAACAAATTTTTGGGCAGGTTTAAATCTTGAGACAAAGAGTTTGAAGTTAAAAGTACTATATATTTAAAGGATGTTATTTCGATACTTGTAAACCTTTTAAGATTAGATACATTACTCAAATACACTCCAGAAGTAACGTACTTGCTTGCAGCAATTAAAAATTGCGGTGATAAAATTATACCGTCCAGCAAATACTTGCATGGATAAATCTTCAAAGGGAGGTTCTGATTGAAATTTGTTGTTCTGATGTAAAAAAGGTACTCTTTTCTATTCTTTACTTATTTGAACAAGTATCTAATCTTATATTTTCCTATAAAATATTTTTCTAGGATACACGGTATTATAGACACAAGTGATCGGAAACTGTTTCTTATCTAACATGGAAAATCAAGATGATGTACATAAATTCATAGACGAAGGAGTAGATCGCTTTTATTTCTCTAAAATCTACAACAGTCAGAAAGACAAATTTCATGAATCACCCAAAAAAGCACGTATCATTGGGAAAACGAGCAAGGCGAGTGATTAGCTGCAGATAAAGAGCCAAAATTCAGAATATCTAAAAACGGTGTTGATTCTCCGAAGCATATCGTCTCGATAATCCTGGGACGACAGTTTTCACAAGAGACTGTAATTATTATATGATGAAGGTGGCAAAGGTAAATGAATGTCTTTACTTCTTTTGCATATCGTACTTAAGTGAAATAGCAATAAGAAATAAAATAACTTTATTGGTAGGGTGCAAACATTATAGATGGCAGAAGAATCTAGCAGAAGGGTGAAATAGATTTAATTCGTGGGAGTCGACCTTGTAAAGGATTCAGTAAGATAAACAAGAATTTTAGAAGACAATGCAGTAACTTATTCTTACTGACATATCTATCGTACTGTGATTTCTACAGGCCTCCATTTTTTATCATAAAAAATTATCAAAATTGTGAAACATTTTAACAAGATGCAGTCACTTAATAAACTTTAGAGGGTCTCATTAAAATAAGATACCAATGCAAATTTTGCAATGTTCAGGCCGAGAGTTATGGCGTGTCACTAGCACGTCGAAGGTATTTCATTATATATGACACTTTATGTGTTTCTATGCTTGTAATAATAAATTTCTCTGTATGTAGCTGTTCTTTATTCTTTAAGATTAATAATGTTAGCAGGTGCTCCAGGAAAAGTTCTTTTCAAATTGCCGAAGCCTCCGCACGTATTGAGCAAGTGAGCTAGGAATTTAAGCTTTATTGTTGATCAACAGAATGTTAGTAAATATTTTATTGTTTATTGTGAAAATATTTCAATAGTGGATATGATAAAATATGCAGATAATCGTATGATTCAGTATAGAACTGGGCTCAATCAGCTTTAAACAGTGTGTTAACCGTAAAAGATGCAATATCAGATCTTTTGAACATGCGTAAGGGTTTAAATGACTACGTTTGCGTTACAACAGTAAGCTGGTGTCACATTTTCAAAGAAAAGTTTGTATGTGTGTATAAATGGAGTACCTTTATTATTTGATATACAATAAAATTCTCGATTGCTGCTTCTTTTCAAACAAAAGCTACAGAAGCTAAAAAACAAAGGAAATGTACTCTTTTATTATGCATTCAAGAATTTAAGTATACTTATTCAAAAACAAATAACTCAAGTTCCCATAGAGACTGACTTCGATTTGTGGAATCTTCCAAACATAAAAGTACCCTTAAAAAATCTAATTTTACTGTAAAATTTTGAGTATCCATATGGGATCGATCAATACAATAGATGTTCTATTTTAACAACATTGAATAATTTTTATATTTACATTTACTTACAGGCAGTACGAATATCATGATAAGATAGTAGGAAAAACTTGCACTAGAGGAGTGAGAGGTGTATCTAATTGTGCTACTGGGGAAAAATGTAACCATAATGGACTTGTTTCTAACATCAGGTAGTGATAGTGTCCTAGGTCAAAAAGTATGTCAAAATTTCAAAATAAAAAAAAAAATTTGTTAAAATTGCATATTGTAACGCACATACATACTTATTTTACAAGTTAAAGATTAACGTATATTTTCTAAAATGACGCTTTACCCAAATTTGTATTTTATACACTCTAATAAATTTTTAAACTAGCTTATTGATAACACATATCTATATAGGTGTGATGTTTGTCGCCTTAATTTTTATCGTTACCATAAATTTATGTAAAGAATCGTTACAAAAATAATTTTCTCTAATCAAATTCTTTAAAAAATTTTTATCGATGTTATAATATCTGATTTTACCAAATAGTTTGTTATAGTTTGAAATGTAGTGGGCTTTTTTCCTGAGCACACTATCGCCACCTGAAATCAGAAATAAGTCAATTTTCAACAAAACACTCTTATTCCGTGATGTCTGTCTTACACAGGCAATCGACCCAGCCATCGGTTGACTTACGTGGAGTGTGAAGCTAGGCTTTCTGAAATAAGAAACGATGGTTTTAATTAGGGTTAACCTTATTATATTTAGATTTGTTAAATTATGAAGAAAATTAACCCTGTTTGAAGTAAAATTGTGTCTTTGGGGGCTAGTTGGCAACGAGCCCTTCATTAGAGCACGTGTATAACAGTACATCTTTGTCATTGAATTTCTTTAAATCTATAAGGCTAGGCCTTATAAAATTTTTACATATTATGTGTTGTCATAAAATGAGTGTCATATAATTTATGGAAGAATTTCTGAAGAAATCCAAATATCACGATAACCTTCTTAAATTAACAACGTAAATAAGATGTATTGTTTGTGGGCGACCAGGTTTGTCACATCTTGTTAACGAAGATAATATTTATAAAGTATGAACATTTTAAAGAATAAAACACTTTATAATATTTTCTTCTGATGAATGTCTGCTGATATGTCATCTGAAATATAATTGAACACATTTGTTGATATGTCATGCCAATATGTCATCTGCAGCTCATCACAAAATATTAAAATCGATGAAAAATTCCTCAATTATGCAGTTTTTAGCATTTTGGAGTGCACGACTGGTTGTACTATCCGTATAATACATTGAAAAACGTATTTATCAACCCTAAGTAGTAGTAATTATCATTTTTCTCCATTTTTTTCTCAAGTGTCAGGTGACATGTTATCTGAACCCTTTTTTAAAATTTCCAACATTGAAAATAAGCTATGTGTAGGTTTAAAGGTAAGTTTTCTGATGTACTATAATAATAGTCCAATAAACTTGGCACTCAATAGTGCAGCAAACTGCAGGATTAAAGAGTTTTTCATCAATTTTAACATTTAGTGGTAAGCTGCAAATAATATATTGGCATAACATATCAGCTAACATGTCAGATGACATCTCAGACGACATATAATCGAAAGGGTTTTTTTATACTTCTGATTTTCTGCGTTTTTCTACTTTGGGACTTGTTTTTGGTAAGAAAAATAGTCGTTAGACTTTTTAAATTACTTCATCCCCGCGCAAAATCATCCGCCGAGCAACTTTCGTTCAAAACTTTTTTTGCTGGAACCTTTTGTTTTGAAGATATTGCGATGTTACTGTATAAAAAGCGGTTTTCACGGTTATTTTGATAAAATAAACATTGAAGCGGGCATCCTAATCATTCGCTTTTTTATATATTATTGTGTAAGCTAAGAGCTTTTGTTTGAACCCTATTTTGTCGTGTTTAGTCCAGGTTACGTACGATCTGGTTTTTGAAACTCTGGCTTATGACTAATTAAGATGTTGGGGATCAAATGCTTGGAAATAGGTAATTGTTTTATTTAACAACAGTACAGCCTGGTAAGCGGATTCAGGTTCTTGTCAAGAAAACTTCTGACACTTCTGGCTAAGCTTAGCTGACACCGCGCATGCACTGATCTAATTAACACGGTGCTATCGCTGGTCTTACACGCTAAGAGAAAAAAGTTTTTTGTTTAACTAATATAGTAAATTTAACAGTCTAGCAAACAGTGTCAGCAGCCAAAATAAAATTACAATGAATTGGTCATTATTCCACAGTTAGAGGGTAACCTTACGGAGACGAGATAACTATTTAATAGAGTTGTCGCTGCATAAATTGTAAATGATTTAGTTGACAAAAGAATAAGGGTACAGCGAAATTGCAGTCAATAAATGTGGTGAATGATAACTTAAGTAAGATGACAACTCGAATACATACGTATGTACATTTTCCAAAGTTTATCGAGTGTCGATTACACTCTGCTCACACAATCTACAATAAAAGTCCCTACACTAGCTATATATATGTATATAGCTGGCGCACTGAAGAATTTGAAAAGTTTATTGACTAAAAACATTTCACAGAAAATACTTTGAATGGATTTTACTGATACATCTCGCCCAGTTTCAGACATCTTGCACCTTATTGTAGATGTTTATTTTTACGTTTTTTACGCTACTTGAAAATTTTATATGTGTGTTTCAAATAGGCTCCTCCAACGCCTAGTTACGTGAGACACAGCCAATCAGAACTTTTATTCGTCTCCCTGAATTATCACAGTTTTGATTCAATTCATACTTATTATACATCACCATAGTACTAATTTTATCATAATTTATGAAATATTTATCTTCAATTAGTCAATAAAATTTTTAATTTTATTAGTACAATGCATTTTAAATTCTTTAGATTCATACTTGAAAATTGCAATAAGCGCTATGTAGTTTAAACGTAAAAAAATTTTATTTTATTCGTTGAACATCATATAGTAAAAGCTATATTAGATGGTTCCTTGCCTAAGACAACGCCTAATGCGAATGCAGCAGCATACAAACCACAACTTCTACCATGATGTTAAACAGCTAACATCCTTTCGTATACTATGTCTTTTTTTACGAGATTAGGAAAATGTTGCATAACATATTAATTCAAACTCTCTTATTTTACCAAAGTCTGGTATACTATCATATACGTGCAATTTTCCTCTATCACAGAAAACTGTTTTCCAATGTCCAGTGCACGTTCGAGCGATGAATAAAACAGTTGTCCAATAACTTATATACGGACGTTAAACCATCAAGTTTTTTTTCAAAAATAATCTGCTGTTACCTAAATAAGCTTGTATATGGCGAATCTCCCTTTCTGTTCAAATGTAATCGTTCGCGATTTCCACGTGATATCACTTTTTTAGTAAAAGCTACAGTTGGATCTAGTAACTCTTATTTTTCGTCTTTGTTTAGTAGCATTCGATCACAAGATTCTACATCACTCTGTTTCAAAATTTAAATTTGTTTATCTTTCACGTCTTCATTGGAAGCGTCAAACTTTCATTTTTCTAAATATTTTCTGGCTTTAATAGTGTAGAGTGGATTTTTTATAGGAATTTTTCTATTTTAACGTTTATCAATGATCTCGGGTAACAAATTTTTTGTTACTTCAAAAGCTATCGACTTTGTCTATTTTAATGTGTCTCATACTAAACGGAGTTTTTATTACAAACATGCAATGCTGTCTGTCCGTTACATGCAATGAGCCTTAAATCTCATAGTAATAATCAAGATTCTTATGATTCTTATTAGTTTTTGAGACATTGGACATTGTAAAAAAATTTCTTCTGTGTTTGATATTTGCAACTGCATCTTCTGCCGTTATATGAGCAGCCTTATACGGCGATCTAACTTCCACTTTTCTGTTTTAGCCAACAAATGAATCTGGAGAATCGCACAAATATGGATCGACAATCATTCTACAAACTTTCATTATCTTTTTGACTTCAGAATTCAATTTTTCTATTGCCTTTTCTTCTTAAAGCATACCATATGTAATATTTGAATCGTCTTCTGGAATAGCAACCGATGGACACAATATTTCTCTTACTATATTACTACAAGATGTGCTTCGATGCCAGAGACACGCAATCCCAAAGTTCGATGTAGTAAGCAAATTTTTATACAATGATTTCAAGTGCATAGTTTTTTTTAAATGTATTGTTTCTTGTGCAATTTTTGATCTGTTTGTTTGGTCTTCTAGCAACCTCCTAATGAAATTATTGTTTTGTTTACCATATTTCTCTTGAGTCATGTCAGGCTTCTGGCAGTTTGCGCCGTAGAATTTTTTAGCAATGGCTTTGTTTATGCGTGGAATATTGTACTTGGGATTTCCATTTTCACTTTTTTGATTTTCTTTACCTATCAATACTAATACTCTTCTACGTTCTCCTAAGGTTTATAGTATGGACGGAACAGTATCGCCATTGAATTTAATCGTTTTTGTAACATTTTTCTGTGTGTTGTGTTGGATAACCACCAGAGCTATTCTAGTATTATATTGACTTTTTATTCCCCAATTAATACGTTTTCCGCCCAATATAAAGCATATAAGTAAATTTAGAGATTGAACATCAATTGTTGTCACACTGTGTAACAGACCGTCACTATGGGTACTTAAATCATAGAACGCATTTACAACTTTTTGATACAAAAGCACAGTATTTAAATATGGCACAAATTAGATTTGTCCACTTTTCACACAATTATTATTGATGCCATTGCATTGTGTATGTTTACCAATTACATGACTTGCAATATTTAAAATTTTTTAATTTAGTGCCTTGATTTTTCCCTTCCATGAAGCAGAGTATTGATTTGGTGCAAAACAGCGTCTTAAACAATTATTTAAATAGTTATTATATCTGACCCAACCCTTTTTCGTAAGACTACAAATCCTTTCATTTCTGTCGTACCTCTGAGCTGTGCAGTTTCAGCAGCAATTTTAAGTATTTTGAACAAATATCTTAATAAATTATTTAAATTATTTGTACATAAAAGTTTTTTTGGATAATCCCATATTGTGCATATACATTACTATCTAAAATAGTTATATAACCACTGCTATCACCATCGGTAATCATGGTTTCATGATTCAGGTCATGCATGTCCAAACTGCATTTAAATCCTTGTAATATGACATCAGCACACATAGCTGTTAAAGCATTAGATCAATTCTAATTTCTGTAACATTTGTGGTCACTGTCCCTTTTAACGAAATCTTCCACTCTGATACATAATACGGAATACTAGTTCCTCGCGTCATAGAAAAAACCAGAACCAGTGTAACGTGAGACAATAGCATCCGTTCCTGATAGCGAATCATAGGTGCTACCATATGATCTCTTCAACCAACTTCCATCTGTACATATTTGCGTATATGGGCTTACATTTGTTGTCACGAGACCTCGCTCTATTTTGAGTCTTCTTTCTTCATCTCCTGCCTTCCTCATAGATTGCAATGCAAATTGTTCTACTTCACTCGCAATAGCATCTTGATTTTGGAAAATTAACTTATCACTCATATAAGAAACGTGTAGGAAAGCAAGTATTTTTTTAATTTGACACTAACCAATGCCATGTACCATTGTAGATAATACTCATTATTACAAATATCGCATAAATAAAATTCTTTTTAGTATTTTTCATAAAAATTTATTTTTGTAAGAACAATTCTCAGATTAAGGGTGCTCATTGTTGGCCGTCATCACTTCTTGTAGGAAAAAACTTACAATAATATTGTCTCTAAGTAACTCGTCACCTGATAAGTTTTCGTCTGTTTCATTATTTAAATATTTAATGTTATAAATATTTTGACTAAACTTCTCAGTATTTGACCGGATAATATTTGTATCATATGTCTTGTTCCAATAAGTATCATAAATTGAACTAATATTACTATGTTTTTTTACGTAGTTTGTACAATACATCTAAGTATCGTCATTGCCGTTTTCGTCGATGTAAGCAAAACAACAATCAGAGATTATTACTTCAATCATCAATTCTTCTTAATATAAATCTTCAGTGATGGTATTGCGATATGTATTGGATATGTCAGTTCTCGTTGTATTTTGATAATGTTAATCATCAGCAGATGTTATGGACACTTGGCTGTAGCATTTAGTGGGTTTTAACGCAAAGTTATGGTTTTCAATATAACCATTTAATTCTTGCATTGCACTATGATTGTCAGAATTATAATCAGCTGTTTCACTTGATACATGATTCGCTGTATGCATCGATTCAGGGATCGTCATATTTAGGTGATCCTTATTCGTATCCTTACCACTGCCTGTTGTACAGACGATAAAAGAATTACACGAACAACAATCAATCGAATATCAATACCTTCCAAAGAACTACTATCTTTCTTTTCATTCTAAAATGAAGTATTCTGCTTTGAGCGCCTAAGAGACCAATTTTGGAAAAAAAAAAATCATTTTATCGTGAATAATTTTTAACCTAGCAGATAAAAGGCTTATAAATACTAAAAAATAGAAGCAAGTAGAACATGTGATAGTGCTCTGCTGTATAATCAAAGCTATAGTTGTAGAATGCAAATTTAAACCATGCTATCATAATTGTTCTAATAGTTATAGAGATCCTTACGGTAAATAACTAAATCTTATAGTGGAAACTGTATAGATTTTGTTAATGATATTATTGCATAGGTGAAAATAAATTTTAAGTTACTCTGAAGCAAAAAGAACATAGGTGCCCAGTATCGAGACTTAAAGAAAACCCAACTGACCAATGGAAAATCATCGAACACTTCAGTAATAACTGCCGAAACAGTGGCGATCTCTCACAAGGTCTTTCCGTAACTTATGATTACTCACTATTTACCAGTCTTGCAAATTTAAGATACCATTAATAAACAATAATCTAGCAAATTAATGCTCTTAATCTCTTACGTACAATTATTGTACAAGCTTACGCAAAAGATTACCTATGAATGGAATGCACAAATTGCATTGTTTGTAATATATGTTGGCGGAAATTTTTTTGGTATTGATACAATAACTTCTCTACATGGACAGAACGAAAGTTAAATTTAAAATATTGTTTTGCAGTAAAAATGTAAGGACATTGTTATAAGCCTTCACCATTTCTTCCCAGTAAGAAGCACACCGAATAGGGGTTTTGAACCAAACTTATTAATAGTTAGCCCCACACAAACCGTCAAAACATTTAGAGCTATACTTAAAAGATGATCACTTCTCAGAATAGCCGAAGAAAACGGAAATCATAAGGTATATACAGAAATGAGCAGCATTATGTAGTTCATCGTATTAGAAGTGTGTAAGAAATAATATTTGATTGAAATCGTTTCAATCTTTGATTCTTTATCAAAAGCACGCATGATATAATGAGAAAACAAATACAATTGGTAAAAGAAGCACTATAAAGTGATAAAACGATTAATGACTAATGTCATAGACCAAAAAAAAGCTTACCTAAAACATCAACTTACGGTTCCTTCCATCATTTCATTTTGAAAAGCTTTTGACAAGAGTACTCCTTCTTTGCATCAAATTTTCTAATAACACCCATGATAATGACTTATAAATTTAACGACACTGAAATATAACAGAACAGGGTGTAAAATATCACTTCTATCTTCGCAGTGAAACGTTTGAGTTTTTGTGTAGGAAATGTACTCTTATATGAATACTAGCCCGAAGGTTCGACGTACTCAGACTCCCTAATCTAATTTTTTATGTGTAAATATGGTTTATATGTAATAGAGCATGCTGCAAATAGTGACATACATCCAAAGAACTCTCTTTTTTTTTTAATATGGAAAATGGAAAAGAAAAATTTATTGTTATGTGTAGACAAAAATCTTAAAAATGAGTAAATTTAGTCGTAACGGTGTAGTATTAATATTTAAATGAAGTAAGTTAATCTAATAAGTAGACTAAGGTGGTAGTGTGCAACTTTTTTTGCCTACTTTAGTCAATATTTTCGATACTTTAATACATAAATTGGTTTCTGCGCATGTGCAGTGGACCAAATATAGTCAAAAAAATTTCTACGCGTATAAAATTGCGAAAATCTGGAAAAAATCAGTCAAAAAATATTTATCAACGACCACCCAAGGGCCTAAATCTAAGACAGTAGATAGTGTTATGTCCAGCCTGCCTGCACAGAAATTATGTAACCATGCCGACTAAGGTCGGCGATCCAAGCGGAGACTCTGGCGCCCGCACAAGACACTATGACCATCACTTCAAGCGCAGAACCAACATTTACGAACAATTGTAGTTACTAATTGCTTGCGACTATTATACTTACTATTCATTGTTATATTTGTTATTATTATTATTATGACTATTATTATTACAAATATTTTTAATATTAGAATTATTATTTTCATTACTACTGATATTATAATTGTTGTCATTATGACTATTATTATAACAGGAATTATGACTATTTTTTTTATCATTTTTATTATGATTATTTTTATTACCATTATTATTATAATTGTCATTATTATTACGATTATTGTCATTGTAACAACCAGTCACCAACCGCTATCATGCATACTTACCTCTTGTCAACCGTTTATCAATATTTATGCGTATTTATCTGTTTTAGACCATATGCATCGTAGCAGTATAACATCTCAAGGTTACTCGCTGCCTACCTTACCGATAACCAAGCTTACCCAGAGCTAATAAGACATAAGGCAGAATAATTATGAGCACTATTACCATAAATTTGATTGTATCAATATCACGGAACAAGCCGATATCCAAAAATATCCTACATAGCCAAAACCGGGACACCCTAAATATTATGAGTATAGCAAATGCCTGATACTCAGCGTCGTCGTGCCCGCGGCCTAAGCTCAACACAGAAAACGTTTCACGTGCACTTTGCTTGCACGGCATTCTGAGCGTAGCAAGTAGTATTACATCCGGTGCATCCAACGCCAATGCAACTGTACACGCAGTCCCAATTCACACTCGGAAAGCGCCGCCACACGAACCGTTCTTAGAATCTGCCTTATACGTCCGGCCGTAATATTTCCCAGCTTACCTTAGAATTCCTATCCGACAAACCTCTACACTCCAAACTCCGCACGGACCACTCCACTAATCAAAGCCTTACTTCTTGTCGGACTGTTTCCATCGACCACGTTTTTCCACGCTAGGGCTATGAAATTTAGCAACAAAATGCAACTGCAGCCTAGATACTACAGAAGTTCCGTTCGAAGAGGGTATAGAGAGTACTGCAGTCTTTTTGTCAGATCTAGCGTGCCTGCTGGTCATATCGGCATGTGACATTTCACTAGTTTTATTTGACTATTGTTTATTTTACTTTATACGACTTCTAAGTTTTATACTTGTTCAGAATTAATGAGCGATTGACATTCTAATTCACGTGTTCTTAAGAAGAGGAGATCTCCTGCAATATATACCTTTTCTTTATTTTCAGCAATAGGGTGCCACCCAACTACGAACTACCACATGACGATCCCGACCTTTTAGAGGCCGATTAACACCGCCACCAACAGGGCTGCTGCACAGCGATCTACGAATTCCCTGCAGCGTAGCTTATTGTTGCAGGAGAGCCACTACCATTATCGACCTACGACCTGCTGGACATAACAATAGGACCCGAACCGGACTGGAATAGCCGGCGGTGAACTGTGCATGCAGCTGTCATTCTGTGGTTTTAGTCGCTTGCCTTTCTTTTGCAGTGTTTGTGGTGTACCGGAAAAAATCTTTTTGAAGAGTTTTACGTGTGTAGAAAGTAAAACCGATGGCAAAAGGTAATATTATTTTTCAAAGTTTACGTACAATAAATAATAAATCATAATTGCAAAGTTTTATAGACACACTAAGAGCAATATAGTTTTTATTATGTAGTTGAAATAATGGCTCAATTCCGTGCCCATATACAACGTAATTCTATGAGGATAAATAAGAAAGACTGACATAAACATGAGTAAAGAAGTTCCAGGGAAAAAATCCCAAAGAAAGTCCCAATACCGTATGAATTCAGAAGTTGAATGGATTTCGAAGGGCGTAAAAGAGGCCATGCAAACGATATCCGCTGTTTTTGAACTGAATGTACCAGACAATGGTCAGCAGAAGCAACAACCTAACATTCAAAGCGCTAATGCTATTCTAGATTTGTTCTTATAATTACTCATGCTACCAGGTTTTTGCTCTATATTTAACAAAATAAAATCCTTGTTCCCATCTGCAACGTACCTGTGGCAGGTAATGTTAAAAATTGTTTGTTTTGTAATAAACTGGTTTTTATTTCTTTCTTTTTAATTACTTATAAATCCCCTTATACATGATACAATTTAAGCTTTACACAGTTTTACCCTGTAAATCATACTCTACATGAATGAATTACATTAAAAAACCTCTTAATTGAGATATTATTATACCAGTAGGTAGCCTATGAGGGTTCGAGAACAATTTTCCGGCAGTTCTACTAGTGCCAGATTTCCCCTACTTGGCAGACAGGCTTCCCCACACGAAGTCAGGTGCCCCGGCAGCCAGGCTTCCTTGTACTACAGCATGCCCTCAGGTGTCCCCTACTAGTGCGGGATTCACTTGCCTTGGCTATCAAGGTAGCTTCATTATCGACTACAAATACCTAGCGACAAGACAGGGTAAAGTAGCACCTTTTTCCAGACACCTTGTCATAGCCCTGGCACGGAGGAAAGAGCGCAGGTAAATCCGACGTCAGGGAGGGCGTCCCGGCCACGGAGAGCTGTAGGAAGACTGGTGGGATCCGGGAAATTCGGACGAGCAATAACCCTGTGGCATCCACATTACAGGTCATGCTTATTATAGGAGATCTGGAGCATGCCTAACGACAACACTGGATATTGATAGCCAATGCAGGGAATCATACCCAATTTCTTACGGTTTTACTATGAAGTCCTTAATGTCAATATATATTTAACTAACGTTTGCGTTTCTGCAGCTACGCTGACCGAGAAAAATGAAACGCGTTATAAAAAACCGTACGAAATAAGAGAATTAAGTCGTCCGATAACTAGGCTTCCTGCGAGCTGACTCAGTCTCTCTTCTTTCGCTTGGCTGCTGGCTCTTTAGTCTGTTTTCTCGCTTACGCTATATATACTTATACATATGAAAAACTATAAATGAACTCAAGCTTTTAAATTATACATATATATGTTAAAAAATAAATTTATCAACATAGTTATTCAAGTAGTGATTAAAGAGAGGGTAAGTAAAAATAACGAAAGCTTGATTTATCTATATCATTTATTACAAAAAAAAAAAAAAAAATTAAAAATTTTTTTTTAAAATTAGATTATTATATCCAAACGCAACTTGGCGAAGGGTAAAGAGGATTGGCTTCCCATTTTCCCCGACCTTATAATTCAGCATCAGGATCGGTAATCCCGTCCGAGTCTCCATCACTTGGGTGGAGTGGGTGCGTCGTGCAAGCTGTAAAATGTAGCAGTTCAAGTTGTATGAGAACTATTAAATAAAGGATTACATACCTCTTCTTGATGCTGGTGCTGCGAATGCCACTAAGGTTGCCCCTGTAGGTGCCACTGCTAAGGCTGTAAAATCATAATAAATTCACTGAGTGAATTGAAAACTATAGATTATGATAAAAAAATTGTATTCCTTACAAGAATATTATGATTCATTGGGGCGAATAAAACTTTCACGAACTTTTGTTAATAAGTTTCTCAATTCCGACAAGTCTGTCTCGTTGTATAAGTCAGAATCTTCATCTTTGGCCATAGAATACAACCATCTTATTTCCCTTGCCCAACGTTTTTTATCATTCTAATGCATCTTTTTTTTAAATCATCATCATCAATTGAAAAATGTAGCATGAGAATGTCTTCATTATCTTTCCACCGAATATCTGTATGGATAATATGATTAAATGCATGAAGTTTAAAAAAACTTTTTTAAATCCAAAAATAGCTTGTAATACTTACATTCACTGACCCGCATGCTAGAATTCGTAGGATTACGAAGTAAAAAGTATTGCGTGCAGATACAAGATACAAAACCATTAAAAAAGGCTAAGGGTGTCAAAAGTAATATAGTCAAGGCTACAATAGTTTTTGATAGCTACATTAAGTGCGAACATGAAAAAAACTGACACGATTTTTCTACTATACTCGTCCTTTATAATGCCAAAAATTTAGGAATATACATTCGCTCCACTTCATCACTACTACACAGAAATTTAGTCATGCGGAGAAACAAAAATATCAGAACATCTTAAGCTACCTGCAGAGTGCTTATGGGAAATTCAAGAATCAGAAACGTGGAGAAATAACTATTATCATCATGATAACAAGCACGATGTCAGTGGTAATAAAGATGGTGATAATGATGAAGATGATGATGATATTGATGATTACAATGATGATTATGATGATAATGATGATGATTATGATGCTTATGATGACGTAAATACATCTACATCAGGCAATAACTTCAACGTGATGCCCGCATGCTTTAGAAAATACGTACTTTGAGTGCCTATGGAAACTACACTTTCGTAAAATTTCACTTTGAATTAAAATACTGATTTTATATTGTTATAAGATTTTCATGGCTCTCTTTTTTATTTGCTATCACGTGGTAAGAAAGGTAAACGATTAAGGATGAAAAACTTTAGTTAAATCGTAAATTTAATTTTCATTCTTTCCAGTTACTACAGCCACAGCACCAGATACAGTGGCGGCTACAAAACTCCCAGCAGTATCAGCCTCAGCAGCCGACGCAGCAACATGTAAGTATACAATGTTTATTATAATCCAAAGTTTTCCATTTAAATTAGCAAAATACTTTCGTTGTAGCCACAGCAGCACTGACAACCCCAGTGTCAGCCGCAGTGGCAGCTGCCTTAACCTGTAAGTATTAGGAATTCTCATGTATAGTTTTCAGTTAAATAAACGAATTAACTTAATGATTTTTTTTTTTACAGCATTAGCAGCAGTAGCAACTGCAGCCATCGCCTCCATATCAGCACCAGAAGTAGGTATGTAATTCTTAATTTGATGGTTCTTATTCAACTTTGACTACTCATTTTTACAGCTACCACGACAACCCCACTCCACCCAAGTGATGGAGACTCGAACTGGATCACTGATCCTGATGCTAAACGATAAGGTGGGAGAAACTCGGGAGCCGATCCTCTTCACCCTTCTCTAAGTTGCATTTGCATATAATTATCGAATTTTACAAACATTTTTTGTAATTCTTGTTTGTATTTGCTCGTAATAAGTAATATAGATAAATTAACCTTTTATTCTTTCAACCTACCCTCTCTTTAATCACTACTTCAATAACTATATTATTATATTTATTTTTGTAATATATATAAGTATGTTTTTAAAGCTTGAGATCATATATAGTTTTTTATATGTATTATTATGTAGGGCATAAGCGGGAAAACGTACTAAAGAGCCAGCAGCCGAGCGAAAGAAGAAAGACTAAGTCATTTCGCAGGGAGCCTAGTTATTGGGCTCCTTTATTCTCTCATTTTTCTACGGTTTTTCACAACGCGTCCTATTTTTCTCGGTCAGCATAGCTGCAGCAAGCGTAAATTAAATATAGACTGGCAGTAAGAACTTTATAGTAAAACGGTAAGGAGGTATGATTCCCCGCGCTGGTTGTCTATACCCAGTGTTGTCGTCAGGCATGCTCTATATCTCCTAGAATAAGCGTGATCTGCAACGAGGGTGACACAGGCTTATTGCTCGTCCGAATTTCCCGGACCCGACCACTATTCCTACAGCTCTTTTTCGCTAGGAACCCCTCCTTGACGTCAGATTTTCCTGCGCTCTTTCCTCCGCACCAGTACTATGACAAGGTGTCTGAAAAAAGGTGCTGTTGTGTCCCTAGGTATTAGCAGTCGATAATGAGCTACCTCGATAGCTCAGGCAAGCGAATCCGGCGCTAGTTGGGAAAACCTGAGCTCATGCTATAGTACAAGGAAGCCTGGCTTTCGGAGCACCTGACTTCGTGTAGGGAAGCCTGGTTACCGGGTATGGGAAACCTGGCACTAGTAGGGCTGCCAGAAAACTGTTCCAAAAACCTCATAGCCTACCTACTTATACCGGTTTTTAGTAGTAGCCCAAGCATGCATAGTACGTAAGCTCAAGAAAAACATCATAATTACTTTAAAAAAATTACGTATAAAGCTGATTACTGTTTATTTTAGGAAATTACTCTTAGCAATTTAAACAGCTAAAGAAGTAGCTAAAAATTAATGATGAGCGAATCATAAAAATTTAGCTATCATTTTTTAATAAGCAGCAACAGTACAAGTCGCAGCAGCAAGACCATCGGGAACTCTCCGACTCGTAACAAGAGGGACGTCAACATTAAGAGGAGAAAAATAACAAACTGCAGCAACTGAAGTATCATTAAAATCAGCATCCTTATTCGCTGTAGGTTTGGCAGAAACATTATTAAGACCAATTTGTGTATTTTAAGCAATCTGATGGCGAGATGGTACCACCTGTAACTCGTGAACGACCAGCTAAAACTACAACAAGTGGGGAGTACGGCTATGTAGCACATGTATGCCCTTAATTGCAAGCTGGTGAATATTTTTTTATTTGTTCTTGACAATACTACGATATCTCTAACATTACTCTTTCATGGTTTTTTTTTCTAGCTAGTAAAGAAATTCAGAAGCTCAGGGACGAGAATACCAAGTCACAGAGTGTTAGTATTTCGTGTATTATATAGTATATCTGAAAAATTATAATACAACTTAATTTGTTACAATAACATTTTGTTTAGAGTTATCAAATTTGCAACTTCAACAATATGAGTTTAAAAGTAAAGCTGGCAGAAAAAAATGACGAAGTAAAGCGTCTTTAAAAGCTATTAAAACGAGTTATTACTTATTTAATATTGTTTCAAACCAGCATAACAACATGTCTGAATTAATTTTCATTTTTAAATTTTTTATAGGGAAGGTCAAGACCTGACGAACGATCTTATTCTCGTTTATCACAGACACGACTGAACTACTCTAAGCATGGTCGTTATAATAAATATAAAAGTATCGATTTTAATTATTTTCTATTTTTTTACTTGAAAAAAGAAAAAAACAATTTTTTTTTGTAATACCTAAACTTATTTGTAAGAAAATGATAGTAGTTTTATAAAATTTGTGGTCTTGTTTATGGAATTTAAAAACGCTTAATTTATTCGAACTCTGTTAATACATTTTACTTGTACATGTATAATATTTTGTTGGATCTATTTAAATGGAAAGTAGCGTTAATAGAAATAAATCATCAATTGATGAAGTTATTAAAGATACAGTATTTTAATATTGGGCTGAAAGAGAATAAAGGTAAGTGTATAAAAAAATGATAATGCTCAATAATCTGATATCTGTACAGCTTATCCATAATTGTATATTGGTGCAAAATTTTCGAAGCAAAGATATTTCACAGTGAAAGCGAATTTTTCTGCAAGAGCTGCTGCTGATTTTTCTATATCCTTACATGGGTGTACTTGGAATTCACTGTTTTTCTAATCTAATGTTATGCTCGGATTATCCAAAACTTTTATGTACGCATTATGAAACGAGCGTTCGCATATGCTTTAACATTTATCTGGGGAAGCAGTTAGTAATGGACCTACTAATGATAAGCAAAACCGTCAGATGTCAGATCTAAAGAAATAAGTCCTACATTGATAAGGCAAATAAAATTTTACAAGTAGCTCCTAAGGATAAACTTTTTAAATTTAGGAAAATATAAGTTTTTGTAGATCAGTTTACTTCCAAAAGTGTGTCTCCTTTGATAGCAAGTACGTAGGTCAAACCTTGGAGGAGTCATCCATGGCTTGCTGCCAAGGAGCGTACTTAATAAACCTGTATGAGAGTCTGAACGAATTTAGCGAGAAGGACACGCTTACGGATGACAACATGTGCACTTTCTTGCAGTTTGGAAGAAAACGTGCACAGAGGAGCACTCTTAATTCAAAAAACTTCCGATGGTATGGACGTATCAGGTATTGAACGTGACGCGCTAGACGCTGAACATGGATGATGACAGAGTAGGTCAACATGCATTTATTTTTCTACGTCGGCTCGATATGCCGTTCTGTTTCAAAAGTATGCAAAGGTCGAGGTCAAGCCGATCAGCAGCATCAAAAATGATAAGTACACCTGTAGCAGCGAGGTCTAGGATAAAAACTGTCTTTACGATCTGGTGGGCACCACTGCAGCTGTAAACGTGATCGCACGAACCCTAACAAGGAAAAGTGAGTCCTGTTTAACGACGCCGAAGTCGTAAAGTCATTCGACCAAAATCAAATCATGGCAAATTTCTTAGTTGACAAGAGAACTAGAAAAACCTACGATTACATCACTGACAGTATAATAGATTTTATTGGAGATTTGTGGCTAATTGTATCTATTATTAACAATTTTATATTTGCCACGGTGACAATATTGAAATTTTCTGTTTTAAAAATTTTTTCTACTGGACGATCTTTAACTTGAATGGTTCGTGCTTACAAAGCTCCCGGCGAAAGGGACGCCAGTTAGTTGTCAATGTAAAGGAACAGTTAAATGTAACTGATGCTGACTAAAAGTCACTTCTTGATATTACCTAAAAAATAAAGCACAAACTTAACTTGCAGCATTTGGACCCAGTTTCCCTGTGTCTAAGAACTTACTTTACATACGTATATGGGAAAAATACGTGAACAAAATTTTTGGTGGTTACACGGCTCATGTAGATATGAAAAATAAATTCTATTTTCAGATTTACCGCAAAAAGATATAATAAAAACACGTGTTACACAATATTTACTTTTTATTACCATCATTTTTATGTTAATTTTTAATTTTTTAAATAAACCAATTTTTTAGGGGGTAACACATATTTTTATTATATTTTTTCCCGTGAAAATTAAAAAAAATATTATTCGTCAGTGCTATCAGAGTCTAATAACTGATTAAAACTATTTTTATTGTATTTTCTACATTTTAATTGCAGCAAAACTTTAGGTGCCTTGAGACATATGTGTAAAGATCTCGTTGTCTACTCAAAAGGAAGAAAAAAATTTATCGTTCTACGATTAAGCCTTGACTCATCAGTAAGGCTGACGGCGTGCTCTCTGCCTTAGACACTTCAGGGATGTGGCATCGAGTAAATTTGATCGAGATTATCACTAAATCGAAGTAATATTTCGTCGCTTGACGGGAGAGTGACTTTTGGAGGCTGGTGTCATGTGGCAAGGGAGACAGAAAGTAATCTTCAGTGCGGACTGTTTCAGTCACCACAAGGGGAAAAAATATGTACATGCTTCAGTAAAAGTTTGAGCTTGACATTTCAAACTAGCCGGTGACCTTCGTCCAGCAAGTTTTCTGAAAAAATGTCTATTTTGAAGACATATGCGCCCGATAAAGCTATAAGTTGAAAAATGAAAAGAAATCTGAATCAAAGGTATGTACAAATACCTGAATAGAGTATAGATGTGTAGAATATGCACGTGGGCTGGTGATGAAAAATATCTATAAAATGATATAGGTTTATTAGACAGAGACATTTGCCTAGAATGTATGTTCGAAATTATGTTCTTCAACATAGAAGAACAAAAATCCATACGCAGTCGAAAGAAAAAGTTGTTATTACAAGAAGGCAGCATATATGACTAGTGCAGGCGAGTTAGTGGATTAGACTTCATATTTTCTGAAAAATATTTCGTCCACTTTTTTGACAGGACAATTATAAAAATAAATAGCAGAAATAGCTGATTATATTTTTGGAAACAAATTTTCACGAAACCCTATGTGAAAAATGGTCAAAAATGTCCGTAAAACATGTTTTTTGCAATACATTTAAGAAAAAAAAAGTGTAGAAGAGCGCTTGAAAATACAAAGAAGATAAATTTTCATGAGTCCAAATCGATCCTTAACTTTTTTCACAAAAAAATAAAAACCGCCGTAAGGGCCGTTTCTGGATACTCAATGAGAGAGCTTCTAATAGCCCTACAAAATTTTTTGGAGCTCATATTATAGGTATTTGTAATACCTAGCTATGATGCAAATTTAGTTAAAAATATTTCCAAGTTTTGCTACAACTTGCAAAAATGTAATAAAAGGTGTTTTGCGAAAATGGCCGAGAATTCGCCAAAAATAGTCAAAATCAGACTTTTCATATTGTTATTTGTTCGTAAGATGTTCTTCTACAACCATGTAATTACAATAAGTTGGTGAGATTCCTCTAAGCCTTTTAAAAACGCTTTTAAAAAGGAGTACTTTTCCGGCTTTCAAGCGCCGAGGAGCTCAAGTGAATAGAAAGTACCAAGGAGTGGGGGGGGGGGGGATCCTATCTGACGTCGGGCCTTAAACTCTGAAAAGCTTGATAGTAAGTGCGATTTCGAGATGCTTAAATCAATTTTACCCACTAACTACGATTATAGGTAAGTATAGGAACATCTCAAGAATAAATAACAATTTGAAAAATTCAATTGGGACTAATATTGTTGAATTATCTGCCATTTTCGCGAAACACCTTATTTTACATTTTGGAAATTGTGGCAAAACTTATGAAAGAATTAGTAACCAAATTTTCATTAAAACTAGGTATTAAAAATACCTACAATTTATAACCTGAAAAAAGTTTGTAGTATCATTATAGGCCCTGTGATTAAATGTCTAAAAACGGCCATTTTCAGTAAGTGCATCGTAAAAAAATTTCTGATGTACAACATACTAAAATCCTTATCCGGGAGTAATACTTTCTACCTGGATTAAAGACTTTGTCTTACTTAAAATGTTTCCTTGAACACTTTTCGCGAAAAGTCTTGACGATTTTAATGTCTGCCTCCTGGACTTCTTCGGATAAAAGTCCCAGCGGAAAAAATAAAGTTTCTATTACTAAATATCCATGTTATAATGTGCATCTATATGGGCATACGAAACCAAGAATATTTCTGAACAAACATTTTAGCAGTTTGCTATGCTGAGATCGTAAATACTTGCAGATCAATATATTTATCATAAGATACTACGGCTCGTATAACCTTAAATTAAGCAAGTATTTTTACACTAATTCTGCGAAAATTCTAAGTAATGGTTTTTGTACAGATACAATAAGATTAGAACGTTATTCGAATAAATACGGCTATGAATCTACCTATCACGTCTGCTACAGTTCTACAATGTCAAAAAAGATTCTGGCAATGTTTTCGTTTTATTTTTTATTACCTGCACCCTAAAATGGTGCATCCAACTATATACCCGATTTTTCCTTAGAATCATCTTGAATTTTTTTGCTGCTTGAAGCTTTTTTCTTTTCTCTTTTTAACCTACACGAAAAGAGGAGGATCTTATAATTATTCTAGAGTAGTGTTTCTTCTTGTTAAAAGTCTTTAACGAGGTAGTTATTCGTTGGATAAGGTTCAATGAATTGTACGTCTTATTTTAATTAAAGTGTTTACAGTTTAGTTTCAAAATTTATGAGATCTGGTATAAGTATTTATTATTATCTTGTTGAACAATGTACTCAATGAAAATGCCCTGTTAACATAAAGAATAGCCGTCAATTACTGATACAAAGCTGGCTCATATACGTGTACTACAATCCCTTACATTCGAATAAAATGTATATATCTGTTATTCAAGAAAAAAGTCATAATTTTTATGGCAAAAATACAAATTTAGGAAATCAGTCTGTTGTATAAGAATCCATCCTTCTATAAAAGAAAAAGAAAAATTGGTAATAAATATATCAATCTTGGAATTTATTAAACTTATCTTGATTAATATTATTCAAACTTTTATGAAAGATCGATTTATGTACTTCTCGTTTTAAGTTTAAAAACTTGGAGGATAATAATATCTTCTAAAACATTAAGTATCAACAAACAAATTAGAAAAGTTCTTGTTCTTGTGTGTAAGTAATAATATACTTAACTACATAATTATTAATATCGAATGATGCCTTACTGACAAGGGAAAACCTCGCTTCCGTCGAAAAAATTTTCGAACTCCGTTTTATTGCGTATTTACATTCAGGGTATATGACAGCATAAGAGTCAACCGTTCGCCAGATAAAAATGTGGTCCTACTTTGTTTTAACTAATTTTCTCTAAAGAAAGTACTGAAATTGCTTTTCTTTAAACAGGATTTTATTTGGGCCATTTAGGTTAATCTAAACCTAAACAATTTTTTTACATTTTTTTGTGAACCTTCCTTTTTTTACTTATAAATCATTTAATGTCCCAAATTTTACAAAAAGGACACTTTCTTTGTTGTTATTTTGAATGGAAAATAAAATTTTCAACACCTGGAAATTTTTCACTGAATCTTTAAACATACCATAACAATATCCTGCATAGCCCTAATATGCCTTATGATACTGCTAGGCGCTGTTTAGGGATTGAGTACAAAATTTGATATAGTCGAAAATCTAATTTTTGCTTTTAAAATTTTAACCAGAAGAGTATTCTTTTTCGCTTTCGATTAGACATAGAATTATTTATTAGACAAGAACAGTAACGTTTACAAAAAAAAAAAAATATTGTTTGGTTTAAAACGACCTTAATGACCTAAAAAAAGTTGTCTGTTAAAAAAAAGCTAATTTTATAATTTGATTTTAAAAAATTATATCAAACGAATTTAGACTATATTTTTACCTGGAAAACAGTTGAGTTTAAGGACGTTTGGTACAGTTAGCTGGGGGAAATGTTTGAGGGGCAAGGGGAAACAAGCGACGAGTAAAGATCGGACAACGCTGTGCGGATTTTCAGTAGATATACCCATCACCCACAGTCATCAAATATTTTAACAATGCATAAACATACACGCGCGAATAGATTTCTGTAGCGGAAAACGACTTTGAGGCTTGTGGCTATCTGGCGAGTGAAGCCGGAAGCGCAAGTCGCTACACGACGATGCCGTACCGTTTCTGTTGAACTCTTATTAGTTTTGTTATTCCTACACCAATCAGATGATCGTCGCAAAACATGTCATACATTAAAATAATAATATTGCCTGTGATATATAAAAAAATTGGCGAAATTCATTGGGCCAATTTTCTTAAAACTAAGTTTTTATCAATTTTCTCATAAGAGACCGTCTTAAATGACTGAACTTCGAAATTCAATATAGCGAAAACGAATCAGATGAACCTCTTAAAATTTTGACAGATTTGTTGTAATAATAATAAGAACGTCTCGTTAAAATTTCAAAAAAATTCATTTGAGAATTTTATCTCTACCGAACGTCCATAATACTGTGCCATCCCTTGAACGTAGATACGAAAAAAAACGGAATCCGAAATTTTTTTCCGGGGTTTTCCCCGTGTCTATAAAGAAGGCTTTCCAGCATATATACATCGCTAAATTTGTGATAATAACTATAGGATGTAGTTAAGATTAAATAACAGCAAAGCGATTCCATACTAAATTAATATTTTTTAAGTGTCATAAAAATTTATTTTTTTGATTTTGCGTGTAGAACATCCAGGTGCTGTTACGTTCAAAAACGAACTCAATAAATATACAGAAACTTTTTTGTTTTTTATGCCTTTTTCATTTTTTAAGGCTTGGGTTCTTCCTCAAAAGATTTTAAACAAAGTAACGAAAGCAATTTTATGTAGCATGCAATGCATTAACAGTTAGGTACTATCGTCTCTACAAAACTTGTAAAATATATAAACAATTGTACCTAACTTTTTATGCAATAAATATTGTATAAAATTTTTGCGGTTAATTTCTCGTAATCTTGAAATGAAGAATGCAAGTCTTAAAAAATAGAGATCAGATAAAAAAGAATAAAGTTTCTCGACTTTTATTAAGTCTGTCTTTATACGTAGAAGCACCTGGATATGCAACATAAAAAATTGAAGAAAAAAAAATCTTTTTTTGACACGTGACTTGTTTATAGTATGGAATTAGCATTGATGAAATAGAATGTTAATTATATCCTTTAATAAGTATTTGTGCTATATATATGCTGGAGAGCCTAATAAAATTGAATTGCAATAAATCTTTGATTATTCTGTATAGTAGGGAATTTCTTTATTGTCAATTTTATAATGCTTTCGCATTATATTTATTACAAATATATTCATTTTATTGACCACAGAAATTTATTATGAAGACAAGGATGTTCTTCTACTTATTATTGAATCTTTAAAAAAATGATAATATTGATTGACAAATTTTACATAAGATAAAAAGGTACTATTCCAACTAAATTTTTTTTTTTTTACATAATTCGATTGTTAGAATTAGGAAAATTTTAATAAAAATAAAGCGAGACATATACACCTACTTATAATTTCAGTATTAATAATAGTGTAAGAAAAGGAATAGAAATATAAATGTATTCTTACCTTTAGAGAAATTATCTATACAACATCATCTCAGTATGCGATTTTTTGTTCATCACAACCTGTCAATGTTAACTAAAATATAGCCACACCTATCCACATATAATATAAACTTTTTATCAGATGTACATTAACACTTATGATTTTTCTTTATCTTTTTTTTTTTTTAATTTGTTTCCTTACATAAAATGTTTTTAATCCTCAAGACATTTCTCCAACAATATCCTATCCAAGCGATTGGTGGCAAGAAAGTACGTTAAGGTAAGATGGATGTTTGATGGTGAAAAATTTAAATGTTACAAAATTAAGATCAGTTTAATCGTAAGATTGCTTCTTAGCATTATTAAAAATTGAAATATAAAAAATATAATCCAATTTTCATCAAGATCGATCTTCTGTATCCTGAGACATGACTGATTATACATACACACGCATACACGCACACTCTCACACACACACGCAATGATGGACTTCTTTGCCGGAGTACAGTGAATCAGTTCTGGTGTTCAAAGAAAACATTTTTATCATGTTTCCTTGATACGTGATTTTCCGTCAATTAAAAAGCTTTATCTACAAGAAATTATGAATCAAAGAAATACGTAAGAAACTTATGATCAAGTACTTTAGCACTAGTTCGTGAAATGCAAAATTTAAGAGAATATTAATACAAAATATGACTATACTTACTGCCCCAACTTTAATTTTCAGGCGATAATATACGTGGAGAGCTACTTCTATTAATGAAATGTGTGCATGAAGTACAGAGAGCCAATACATAAATGCACTTTCATTAGCAGTAAATTCGAACATTTCTTTAAGATTATAAAAGTTTGAAATTATCCGCTTCAAAAAGAAGCATCTTTGCGATAATAAATTATTAAGAGCGTCTAATACCTAGTTAAAAAAAAATTAGATTATAAAGTAAAAAAATTTATTTATACTTTTAAGATACATACAACATTATAAAATGGGCTTACTAATTGAAAAATACTACAGTAAATGGTAGTTGCTACAGCATTGAAAATCAAGCCAGTAAGTAACACGTTTGTAATAGTGGAATTCTACATGAGGCAATAATGCTTTTAAGAAAAAATGTTGATGTACGTTGAAATCACTCTCGGTTTCAAAATAAAAAAGAACATCATACAATAGAATCGGGAAATAATTTTATTTTAGTTGCACTTGTTTACTTCTTAACATATAAAAATACTAGAAGAATATATAAGAAATAAAAAAAATAAAAAGAAACAAAAAGAAATAACTATAAGTCAATTTTGACATACTTGTATTAAATAGTAAATTACATCGTTGATCACCACATACAATATCCATAAGAAAAAGGCACAAGCGATACAATCTTTACTATAAGATTTGGTAAAATACAAACCAATACAAAATTAAATAGTACCAAGAGAGAAACAATATTCATAGACGAACATTCGCATGCAATAATAAAATACTGATAGTTGTAAAGTACTGGTGATTTCGAAGGGCTATAAAAATATAAATACAGAAAATTAAAATCCCTATCCTTTACTTAGTGTGGAAGAATATACAGTTCACAATTAATGATGCAGATACTTGATTTTCGGGGCTGGTTTTAAGTATATGTAAGTTTTTGACTGACTTTGCCGTCCATAATTGTTAAACACACGAGTATACTAACTAAAAATTTTCCTACAACAAATACATGAATTATCAGTCTCGTTATCGTATGTAATTCTGACTGGACTGCAAAACATTGTCGATGATTGTTTGAGATTGATCTAATGCACTGAGCCGTCATTTTTAATGATCAGCTTTAACGGAACTAGCAAGGCACAAAAAAACATTTGATTGAACTTCAATTACCGAAGCAAATTTTTTTCTATAGCCATTTATAGAGCTTCTTTAAACCCATACATTATAAATGGTGTTGCTTGTTCATGCTTCTTAGAATCAAGTTGCGCATAGTCGAACGATCTTTTTATTGTGTGCTCCATTAAATCTTGAAGAGGTACTTTATAACTAATTTTTGTAATACTAATATTCTCAGAGTGGGTCAACCTTTCTCGAAAATAAAACCTTATTACAAAACAGAGTTAGGATATCAAAATTTTAGTAAGTTATATATCCTTATAATGTTATTTCATATGCAACATTTGTTCGGGGTAATGCAGTCAGAGAGAATGTTAGTAATCTGCAACATTTTTCAGCAGCAATGCAATAGTAGATAGCAGTATGTTATAATCCAACTAACAAAGAATATCTTTGGATTTCGAAACAGAATTTTAATATAGTAGTTTTAAAAGTATAAGCTTCTACTGCACAATGGTAAACAGTACCCGTAAGAAAAAGGTAGACTTCGTCTATATTTAAGAAAATATCAGTAATTGCACAAACTTTAAACGCAGTGTATATACAAGTACGAATTCTCGATTACGACAGCAAAAAATGAATAACAGTAGAATCGCAATTAACTTGAAATGTAATGATCACATACTTCGTATTATGAGCATACCTGTTCTCAAACCCCTGAGAGTCTTACTACACGTATTGAAAGTGAAATATTTTTCTGCCCGTATTTTGCTCGAAATTGACTAAGTAGACTGTAATAATAAGGCTAGAAGCCGGATTGGGAGGAGAACTGAAAAGTTTGAGAGGAAATAACCACACTTCACACATATACGGTAACTCTTAAAATAAGGACTGTATTATAACAAATCACATACAACGTTTCAAAATACAGCTTACAATAAACCTTCAATTACAACTCGCATTACAAACGGATTGAGTCCAACTATGATTAGTGCAAGTGCAGAGCGACTTGCTGGTAAGTACTAGTGTGCAAGGTGGACTGACTCGAACCGCAGCAGCAGCGAGCTGCTGGTGCAAGGTAAGTAAACAGAGCGCAGCTATTGGCTATTTTAGCATATACGTATGCGCTCCTTGTTAGTTCAAATATTTGGACGCAAGGTTTCAATTTTCAACAAACTCCTCGGGTTGATAGAACGAAGCTTGGCAGTGATATCAATAAAATGTGGAAAAGTCCAAGTCCTTTAATCTATAAAAAACTTCGTTAAACTGATCTTCAACTCTTAAGCGGACGCTAAACTTCATAAGTAATTAAACTGATGGACCCAAGAACTAAATTTAATCTTCAACGCAATAAGTTTTCAAACAACAAAAAAAACTTTGTTCTCCCCGAGTTGATCTACTGCAATTTAAACGCAAGTAGATCAAACAAACAAACAAAATAAAATGTTAAATCTATCCTTTAAGTAAAATGTGAACTGCATGTTCACTTACAACAATATTTATTGGTAATGTATATTGGATTAAAATCAAATATTAGGGAAAAGAAATAAGATCCTCCCTCATTTCGACTGAATTAGACAGAATAGATATAGGTTTTTTAAAAATAAACTTCGTTCTCCTCCGGTTGATCTGAAGAAGTCAGAGCGGTATTAGATCAAAGTAGTGAATCTTTAACATTAATTACTACAATTCAGAATGAGGAGAAGTGGATACATGTATAATAAATAACTTACTTATAACAATATTACTAGTCAGTTTCAACATTCCAAACAAATAAAAGGTTTTCAACTATTTTAAATATCAAATCCTACGGTGATCCGCATGTTCACTTACAATATTATTGTGACAAAAAATTATACATTTTTTTATAATTAACATTGAATGAATAGACTATATTTAAAACTTAAAGAAAGCCTTAGTTTTAAATATTTATATTTGTAAGTTGCCATAATACAAAGAATTTTATACTTTAACGAAATCAATTCAATTATTCGACTCATGTTCAGTAATAGTACGTAACAAGATTAATTTATGAATTGGTCTATCAAAAGTGGAGATCAGCGGTTTTGTCTTTGGCGACCCTAACTACAGATTTAGCATCCTTAAAGAGTTAAACAATTGCATAGATCGAAGAACAAGTAGAAGAACAGCTTAGCTCAAAAAGCAAGCATACAAAGGCTCCAATAGAGCAGCTTAACTCAAAGAGTAAGCATCCAAAATCTACAAAAGCGCAACTCAGCTCAAAAAGCAAGCATACCAAGGCTCTTAAGAGCAGCTTAGCTCAAAAAGGAAGCACACAAAGATTACAAAATTGCAGCTTAGCTAAAGAAGCAAGCATACCATAGCTCTTAAGAGCCGCTTAGCTCAAAAAGCAAGCACACAAAGGCTACAAAAGAGCAGCTCAGCTCAAAAAACAAGCATACAAAGGCTACAAAAGAGCAGCTTAGCTCAAAAAGCAAGCATACAAAGGCTGCAAAAGAGCAGCTTAGCTCGAAAAGTAAGCATACAAAGGCTACACAAGAGCAACTTAGCTCAAAAATCAAGCATACTAAGGCTCTTAAGAGCAGCTTAGCTCAAAAAGCAGGCACACAAAGGCTACAAAAGAGCAGCTTAGCTCAAGAAGCAAGCATACTAAGGCTCTTAGGAGCAGCTTAGCTCAAAGAGCGAAAATACAACGGCTGCAAAAGAGCAGCTTAGCTTAAGAAGCAAGCATAAATAAAAAAGTGCTCACAAGAGCGGCCATGCTCATGGAGAAGGCCAAATAAAAAGGTGCTTATGAGAGCGGCCATGCTTATGAAGCAGGCGAAATGAAAAAGTGCCTATAAGAGCGGCCATGCTCATGGAGCAGGCCAAATGAAAAGGTGCTAATGAGAGCAGCCATGCTCATGAAGCAGGTGAAATGAAAAGGTGCTCATAAGAGCGGCCGTGCTCATGGAGCAGGCCAAATGAAAAATGATGCTCATATAAGCGGTCTAATACATTTATTTGGTCTTAGGCAAGTATAGTGCCATAAGTATTTTGTAGTAAAAACAACTATACCATTTTCCACCGCGAGATATAAGCGCAGAAAAGAGTTTGAAAATAAAGAAAGAACTTATGAAGAGCTAGAGTGTAAAGGGCTCAAAAGACGCAAATTATTTCCTGAATAGCAAGAGTGTATAGGACTTAAGAGAAGTAAGTTAGTTCATGAAGAGTGTAAAGGGCTCAAATGACGCAAATTATCTCCTGAAAAGTAAGAGGGTGAAGTCTAACTCTGCTTAAAACTTTTTATTTACAATATCAGCATCGGAATAATAATTTGCATTTGCGATTGATTATTCTATCCATTTATCGAAACCAAGACAACTATTTCACTCAAAATAATTGAACTCTTCTACAGCAACAAACTCATGCTTTGCGAAATACTCAGCACAAATTGAATATAGTAATAATTGTACACAATCTTAAAATAATTGACCGTTATCTAAATAATAATAAATAGCAGAACTTTAAACAATTGATCAAGCAGATAAGGACAGTTAAATATCTAATCTGACTTAATCGATGCAATGAAAGCACAAAATGAATGCATGAAACTTTCAAATAAATCAATAAAATATTAGTATAACTTAAAGCTGATGAAATCATGCTGAGATGACAACAGCAGCAAAGACTAGCAAAACTGGCGGCACGCTGTTGGCTGCAAGGTTGTCGGCTGTAGTTAAGGCCTAGAACACTAATATCATGCTAGAAACTGCAACAGATGTCGCTGCTATGGAGGCTTGCAACACCGGCATCAACAGCGGAGACGAAAGGCCAGCAAAGCTGGTTGTACGAAGATGGCCTGCTGTACAGGCAGCAACAACAGCAACAGCGGTTACGAAAGGCCAGCAGAACTGGCAGCATGCTGATGAAGGGCGTTGACAGGCACGGCCAATAGAGACGTCAACAAGGCCTGCAGAGAGCCAGCGACGCAATGTACGCGGCGTGCAGAGCAGGCAACAGCAGCGGCGACAAAAAACCGGCAGAACTGGCAGCCGCAACGTAAAGAAGGCCCGCAAAGGAGGCAAGAGCAGCAGCGACGACAAAAAACCAGCAGAACTGGCAGCCGCAACGTGGAAAAGGCCTGCAAAGCAGCCAACAGCAGCAGAAAAAAGGCCAGCAGAGCTGGTGGATGCAACACCCGGAGAGGCCCGCAAAGCAGCCAACAGCAGCAGCAAAGAGGCCAGCAGAGCCGGCGGCTACAATACCCGGAGAGGCCCGCAAAGCAGCCAACAGCAGCAGCAGCAAAGAGGCCAGCAGAGTCGGCGGCTGCAACATCCGGAGAGGCGCGCAAAGCAGCCAACGGTGGCAACGTCCACAGGGCCAGTATAGCTGGCGGCCGCAACAAGGAGTCCTGCAGAGCAGGCAACAGCAGCAACGACAACGGCCAGCAGTGCCAGTGGCTGCAATAGTGAGGCCCGCAGAGCAGGCAACGGTGGCAACGTCCACAGGGCCCGCAGAGCAGACAGCAGCAGCAATGTCAAAAGGCCAGCAGAGCTGGCACTGGCACTGTCGTTATCTTCCTCTCTAGCGCAACAATCGCAGTAATGCAGAGCACTGCGGCAAGCAGCCTAGGACGGCCAGCCAAAATAGTGGCACGCTGACGGCCCGCAGTACAGGCAGCAACAGCGCCGACGGGACGAGCACCAAAAGAAATGGCGAACGGCTACGAACTGCTGGCTGTGGTGTAGAAAAGAGAAAGAGAGAGCACTGCAAGTGACTCAAGAGACCCGTGCTCATGAAGTACGTGCATGTGTGAGAGTGAAAAGAGAATGGCCTTAAGAACGGACGACGCGCCAGCGCGTTGATCGCGTCTGCCTCGACGCCCGACAAGAAGAAAGGCCAAGATCGCCGAGGGGCCACGTGTAAATAAAGCACGTACAGAGAAAATCTCTCACAACTCAGCCCCCTCCAATCAAGATCGAAGGACAATATTCAAAATTGACTGAATGGACTGTATTAATGAGGATAGGAGCCGGTTCGGGAGGAGCACTGAAAAATTTGAGAGGAAATAACCACACTTAACACATACACTGTAACTCTCAAAATAAGGACTGTATTATAATAAATCACATACAACGTTTAAAAATACAGCTTACAATAAACCTTGAATTATAACTAGCGTTACAAACGGATTAAGTCTAACTATGATTAGTGCAAGCACAGAGCGACTTGCTAGTAAGTACGAGTGTGCGAGGTGGACTGACTCGAACCGCAGCAGCAGCGAGCTGCTGGTGCAAGGTAAGTAAACAGAGCGCAGCTATTGGCTATTTTAGCATACACGTATGCGCTCCTTATTAGTTTAAATATTTGGGCACGAGGTTTCAATTTCCAACAATTTCGTTCTTGTAAATAACATTTTATTAACTCTCCTCATTTCTGGGTAGGTTCTGCCACCTTTTCGTTAAATTATAATGAATATTCTGCTGGAACTTATCATCAATCTGCTTTTTGATGTAATATCTTTTAACAGTCATTTACTTAATAATGAATGTAATTTGTTGCAGCAATTTATGTTTTGTCCTGTAGCAAGTCTATTTGTTCATGCAATACTAATACATTATCTAAATGCTTACCACAAATTTAGTCATTATGGACTACTACTTATTTTGTGTCAATTTTTTAAAGTCTTCTTATCTAATATTTTTGTGTTAGAACTTTTAAAGTAGAATCTGTCTATTTCAAGACAACGATAAAAGAGTTTAATGACGTGGAATGGAAAACACAAACGCACAGTGCATACATAAACATCAGTGCATAAGGGGCTCCTTACATAGACAAGATGTCAAGCTACTCTGCATAAGTGTACTCCACCTATGCTTCTATAAATTTTCGTGCCTTTACCAATCCGTGGTCCTTACCCTTGTCTTTTAACTACATTACCAATCACTAAGACTTAGTAACATTATTTCTGAAGTCACTATATATAATTTAACGACTTATACGTAATAACTATCTTCTCTTAACTAGGTAATTACCACTGTTATATGCCTTGTATTTAATTTAGTAATAAACGTAGTACTAATAACACTTATATCTTCTAGCGTATTATTGAACTTTTTTTCTTATGTATCTTACGCAGTCATTATAGAACAAGCTTGATTAAACTACAATATTAAGTTTTTAATAACTAATGTGACCAATTCAATGTATTAGAAAGCATTTAAAGCGTTTGGAATTTCTTACAAAATCGACTTTCGTGGTATTCTTTGCAAATCAAAAAAAAAATTGATTAAATTATTTTACCAATCTCCGCAATTTTGAACAAATGAAGGAATCAATCCGTTAGAAATTCAAAATTTGTTTAATTTCTTTGATTTTTGCTGAATAGTAGTGCGTTAAATCAATATCTTATCCTTACACAAATTCTAGTATCCAATATAATAAAGCCGTTTTTTAATTCAAATATTTACTGTATACTCTGCCATATGAAACTCACTATTTGAACTCTTGCGTAATGAGACTCTAAAAATTATTCATTTTTTTACCATGCTAAATAGAAGAGACACTTTTAATAAAAAAGTGTAATATACTTGAGTCCAATGACTGAATATCCAGAAGCTTACAAACCTTGTACCATCTAGCTACGAAATTGTATTAATTACTAGTAATCATGAAATATATTATTATAGAGATCAATTAAAATTTAGAAACATCATGAACGATCACAGCTGGAGAATTGTTTTTTGATTTCAAACCTCAACATTTAGGGCTAAATAATTAAAAAACTCTTTCTGAAAAGTTGTAGTGCAATATGCTGAAAGGAACTTATGAAATTTAATCCTTCAAGAATAGAATTTCATTTGTAGGCAAAAAAATTAGGAGAATACACTTTCAGTCAGGGAATAAAAATAGACCTAGACGGTCATGTGGCGGTCACAATATTTCAAGAAATTTTTCTGCTAATGCAACACACCACGGGAAGCCTTACTTTCTCACGTTGTTCTTTAGAAATAAAAAGTTTAACCAGTTTCTTCGTGACAAGTGGCATATAGTGCTAAAGCTCATGAAGTTTAAAATAGAAAGGTACTTTAAGGCACCATGGTGATTGGCCATTTTCTTGAGTAAGAAACGATTTTGTGAACAAAAACAACTCAAAACACGTGCTCAAGCGCAGCGCGGCTCAGCACTTATTTACTAAATTGTTCCTCGAATTATTTTCTTTCGACATTTTACTCTGAAATTATGTACTTACTTTCATAAAGGGTTAATAAACAATAGATTATATTATTTAAAAATCTTCGTTTATGGAAAATTTTATAACACAATTTTATCGAACCAAATTGTGTTTTTAAGATTATAATTTTTTTTAGGCTCGTCACCCTAATTCATGGCTTTTGAAAAAAAAAAATTAAGCACTACATATTTTGAGATACGTTTTAAAATGTTTAGGGCCTGATTTGCTTAGTATCCATTGAGTAATGGCGAGTTGAAGGTAACTTTGTGATAAGCGCCCGAATACGTACGGCCGTGGCATGGGAGCCCCCTTAATTCAAGGCATGTGGTACCATTTTTTTTTGTACTAATACAAAAAAGCTTGTCCCAATCTCCACCAAATAACAGGTAACAGTCAATATTATCATGTGTTCGTTTCCTTTTTGATCGATTCTTATCAAAGACCGTTTTAAACTCAGCCTTAAACCAGGTAATTTATTACCAGTAAGTTTTTGGGATGACAATGTATTAAAGCCCAAATGGTTTGGGTAAGAAGGGCTTTTCGTGGTCGTTACATGGATAAAACACATTCTTAAGATTGAGAGAAAAAATCATTTGTTGTGTACATCACGAATCAAAGACAAAATAAATATTGTGCGTGGCACATGACATTAAGAATCATTTTTACTATATGACTTAAAGCGTATTTTAACGTAGAATTTTATGCTCTTTCGATTGCCAAAATAGAAATAAGGAGTTTCCATTAGAAAAGTAAAAGTTGACCGTCATGCAATTGTCTAAAAGGACTTTTGGGTCATAAAAAGGGTTATTTCTATGTAAAATAGTGAAAATTTAAACAAAAATATCACGGCTGTCACATTGCAGTCGATGGTCATTTTTACTCTCAGACTTAAGGAATATTTCAATTAAAAATTTTATGCCAAAATAAATAATGGGGTTTCTGTTAGACAAATAGAAGTTATACGTTACGTCACCGTCCAAACAAACATTGGGGTAAAGAAATGGACCCAAAAATTCTTCGAGTAATAACCTACAACTTATGAGAAAGACATTCTTTGATTTCGGTCTCTGTTCTGAGCTATTCAGCCGCACAGTGGGAATAAAATGACTTTTTTTGGAAAAAAATCTGCCTGAATCACAAATCTGAACCGATCTACATGTTTTTTTTTTTATTCGAAAATAGATTAGCTTTATGCCATCACAGCCAGTTTTTCGATCTACGTCTGACATGACCTCAAAAAATTGGTTAAACTCTAAGAAACCGAGAATACATGTCTTTTAAATTAGGAAAAAAAGTTTTTATAGTTCGAACAAATAAATACTGTGACGATCATTGATGCAATAATGAGAAAAAAATTATCACTTACTGTAAAAGGTGCCATAATCTTGAAAAATGGCAATTTTGGAAGAAAAATGACTATTTTGAATTATAATCTGCCTGCATCACAAATCTTATCCGATTTTCATGACTTTTTTTTAGAATACTTGTCAATGGAACATTTTCACTGTATCACTGTATTTCGATTTACGTCCGACTTCAATTAGAAAAAATTGTTGAACTTTGAGAAACCGAGCAGAAGTATTTTTTCAATAAGGAAAAGAAATTTTTATAGTTTTAACTAATAGATACTTTGACAATGATTAATGCAATTATGAGTATAAAATATGAACAACTGTAAATCGTACCATAATCTAAAAATGGTAATTTTGGTAGAAAAATAACTTTATCAAAAATCAGCCTTTATGACAAATCTTATCCGATTTTCATTTTTTATTTTTTAATACCCGTAAATACATTTAATTTACAATATAATTGCGAGTTTTTCGATTTATGTCTGACACAACCTCAAACGAATTGTTAAAAACTAAGAAACCGAGAAATCGTTGTTTAATTCAGAAAAAAAAAGGATTTCATAGTTTCAACTAATAGATACGTAGACAATCATAAATGCAAGGATTAGAAAAATTTATTGACAACTGTATATGGTACAATAACTTCGAAAAATGGTCATTTTGGCGACAAAATAACTATTTTGGGAAAAATTCTGCCTGCATCACAAATCATAACCGATTTTCATGAATTTTTTTAAAATACTTGGTAATTAATTAGATTCACGGTATTTTGAAAGTTTTCCGATTTATGTCTGACATAACCTTAAAAAAATAATTAAACTTTAAGAAACGGAGGAGTCGTGTTTTTAAAATTAGGAAAGTGAAGCTACTAGTTATAAGGTTATGTCAGACGTAAACCGTAAAACTCACAATAATTCCGTGGAACTGGATGATTCACGAGTATTTACAAAAAAATCATGGAAATCGGTTAAGATTTGTGATGCAGGTAGACTTTTTTTCCAAAAAAAAAGATATTCGATGATATTAACTTCTACCGAAATCCCTTTTTTTTCGAAGTCATAATACCACATGCAGTTGTAGCTGATTTTTTTTTGAATTGACTTAATGATTGTCAAAGTAACCATTAGTAAAAACTATAAAAACATTTTTGTTCCTCATTTAAAACACACGACTACTCGGTTTCATATAGTTTAACAATTTATTAAAAGCTATGTCAGACGTAAATCAAAAAATTTACTGTCATAGCATCAATCTAATCCATTGACAAGTAAAAAAAAAATTACGAAAATCGGTCAAGATTTGCGATGCAGGCAGATTTTTTTCCGAACAAAGTCATTTTTTTCCCACTGCGGGCCATCCAGGTACTTTAAGGACATCCTGTGTATATATATACTAGTAGGGCTTCGCCCCCTGCACGCTCCGCGTGCCAACCCCCATATTTTAATGTGTCAAAAAAGTTTTCTTTTAATAAAAATTTTACATTGTCGATCCAAATTTTAAACAAAAGCTGTTGGGTTTGACAGTAGAAAGAACTGTATTATACAGTACAAGAAAAAAAGTTTGGTAAAGATCCGTTGTCTCAAAGTGAGAAAAATCGAACTTTGACTTTAGAGTGGTACGGAAGTGACAGGTGCGCAAGTGACATTTCGAGCTTTGGATTACTATTGCTGCTCGTAGACGTAGCATAAATAATTTTCCGCTCTTCAAGCGTCTGTTTCCAATAAATAACACAAGAAAAAAAATAGTGCTTATCTGTACGAGTAACAGAGTGGTGGGCCCAGGTCGATATGTTAGTGACCAGAATTTTTGTACACCCGAAAATGAAAAAATTAAAACCTGTAATAATTATAGAAGTTGGAACTTTTGACGGCTTTAGATTGTGCGTTTGTTTTATTTTGATGTAAGATTCGAAAAGTGACCACCAAAAGACGTTACTAAGTACAATAACGAAGTTTTTTATGTGATTTTCGCTACTATCGACATTTCAGTGCAAATCGTGGGACACTGAGTCTGTGATGAAAACCTTTTCTTACTGATTAAAAATGATTGTTATTATGGCACAAATGTAACATACGATGTCTATCATTGACAATGTATATGCAAGGATATGCCAGAAAACCTTTTTTTTTCTATTAGGAGCTTTCATGCGCAAAATTGAGATTAAAAAGTCGTACTGATGTGACATTTTGACCAAATTAAAAAAAATTTCTATTAAACAGTCGAGGTATCAGCTTGAAACTTTTTTCCAAGACAGTTTGATACTTTTGACGCATTTTTACACAATTAAAATATTCAAATTTAATTCTTTTTAGTAGCATGAGCTGTGGACCCGAAGTGAGCCACTTACGGCAGAATCATCCATATACATGTACATATATACATATGTATAAGGAAAGAAATGAATAAGTTTAAAGAAAATAAAGTAAATTTTATTAATGAATAGTTTAACAGCAGTAAACATTATTAATATTACAAGAAATTAGAAAATATTGATTGCAAATAAAATTATTAGTTATGGTAATAAAAAGTAATAAGGCCAAAAATTTATTAAATTTTAATAATTAGAAGAATTTAAAAAAATGTATTGGACCATGAAATTATTTTAAACAAGAAAAATAAATGAACCTATTGAAACATCGGAAATACATTAATTTTGTTGTTGAGAGTATTTAACATTTCATTTGCCATCAATAATTAAAGAAATAGATTTATTTTAATATCACAATTTACAAATTTTTTGTGCTTGTGTGAATTACTTTTAAAATTAAATTACTGCATGAATACAACTCATGATGATGAATTTTTTTGTGATTGTTTAAAAACTCTTTGTTCTAAACTTTTTGTCACAAATCTCGCAATTGTACACCGCATCATTGTGTACTGATGAATGTCTTATGATGTGACTCATACCTAATTCAGAAAATTTTAGTCCAATTTTATATAGTGAAAGGCTAACTCAAAATAATTTTTTACATGCTTACATTATGGTCAAAAATAATAGAATAAATTTTTCAGTAATAATCAGACAAACTTAAGAATAAAATGCTATCAAGGTTTACTTGACCATCATCATATATGGGAGGACCCAGGTATATGCAACAGCATTACCAAGGTGCTATGGCTATCATGAGAAAATCTGGCAAGTCTGATTTATTTTTAACTGTTACATGCAATTCAAAATGGAAAAAATTAAAAATTATCATTGATGATTTCCCAAAAAACACAACAGTTAATGATATTCCAAATATAACGGTGAGATTATTTCAAACGAAATTACAATTTATTCTAGATGATATTAAAAACGGACTTTTTGGGAATATGATTGCATACGTATATACAATCGAATTTCGATAAAGGGGACTACCTCATGTCCACATTTTTGTTCGATCTCATCCGAATGATAAATTGATTACACTAAAAGATGTGAATAAATACATTTTAGCTAAATTTTATCAAAAGATAATAAATTATATAAGTTAGTTATAAAGCATATGCTTTACGGACCACACAGTACAAAAATTCCATGTTATGACAAAGCCAGCACAATTTGAAAAAAGAATTTTCCTAAAAAATTTCCTTTAGAAAAAAAATTCACGAAAAACGGTTATCCCGAGTACAAACGTTCTAACAATACAAACTTAAACTACGTCTACAGGGTAAAAAATAGTAATTTTAAAATTCCTGTAGACAATTTATTGGTTGTTTCATATAATTAATTTTTATGAAGCAAATACAACTGTCATATTATTGTAGAATGCTGTGCATCAATCCAAAGCATTTAATACATTTTTGACTATATTTACAAAGGAGGAGATCGAGCTTTATGTATATTAAAGAAACAAACGGAACCTAACAAGGAAATATACAACGAAATTTTAGAACACATAGACGGACGTTATTTGAGTTCCATGGAAGCTGCATGGCGACTACAAGAATTCCCTTTTTGTGAACGTAGTTATTCTGTATTTTATTTACCGGTTCATCTGGAAAAAAAACAAATAATCGTTTTTGATGAAAAGAAAGTTTTAGAATCAATACAAAAGTGAAAAACACCAATAACAGCGTGGTTTGAAGTTAATAAAAAAGATGAATTTTCTAACTCAACTAAATACGTTAATATTCCAGAACATCACATATACAACCCTCAAACTAAAGAATGGATTAAACGTAGTCGCATGAAAAAAATATAACTATTTGTCGATCAAATGTTGTTTCACCTAAAGATCAAGAGCGATTTTTTTAAAAGTAAATATTAAATAAAGTTAAAGGTAAGACACCATTCACAGATTTAAGAACTTTTTATCAAATTACTTATAACACTTTTAAAGAAACTGCTGTAGTAATTGGATTTGTAGAGCATTATTCACAATCGGTCATTATATTTGATAATGCTGGCTGTGTTATGTTGCCATTCCAATCACGAAAATTTTTTGCTTTGTTTATCATATCCAAACATTTGAAAGGTATTATTATTTGGAATAAATATCAAAAATTTCGTACCAAATATTTTAAAAACGATAAAGAAAACCAAACTCTTTTACAATCAAACAAAATTTTTAAAGTTAATGACACGTCTTGTAAACACTTTGGCATACCAGAACCAGATGAATCAAAAGAAAATATAAATTTTGATGAAATAAACGAAATCGAATTTTGTAAACAGAAATTCAATGAATTTTTTACAAATTTGAACGAAAAAGAAAATTTTATGTTTCATGAAATAATAAACTCTAATAAAAGAATATTTTTTATTGATGGTCTAGGTGGTTCTGGTAAAACATTTTTATACAAAACATCAATTTATTACTTTCTATTCATGAATCAAAAAGTTATATCAATGGCATGGACTGGAATTGCTTTAATTTTACTTCCAAAAGGAATGACAAGCCACAGATCATTCAGACTTTCTTTAGATTTGAATACAATTGAAACGTCATTTTCAGAATTTGAATCTGAAAACAAAAATTACGTGAAGTAAGTGCTATTATTCAGGATAAAGCTTCGATGATACCAAAAAAAAAATTTGAAATAGTTAACAGAACTTTATAAGATCTGTGTAACTCTGACAAACCTTTTGGAGATAAATTAATAATTTTGGAAGGAGACTTTCGACAAATTCTTCCAGTTGTAAAAAATTGTAATAAAATTGGTATTATAGAAGAAACGAATAAATGCTTACATCTATGGCAAATTTTTTCTGTTTTACATTTAACAATAAATTTACTATCAACCGATAAAAACTTCGCATCTTTATTACTTGAAGTAGGAGATGGAAAAATTGAATGTATTGGAATTCAGAAAAAATGGAAAACAAACGATGTATACGATTACATTTAACTGCAACACATTCGGCATGACAACTGTAATACCAGCTCTACCCTGGCTGATAAAAATGCAAGAATCTAATAACAGGTAAATGATGGCTTTTATACATTAGATTATGGAAGAGCACACAAAAGCGACCACAACGTTTAATTTTATATGTCTCTTTATATAGCTCGTCTCTTTGGTACGCTGTAACTTTTGAAGCATCGCTCTAAATGACTTAAAATTTTATGTTGAGACTATTACTAAATTTTTTAAGATACTTTTACAATTTGATACGTGCTCCTAATTAGAAGAGCACTGTAGACGCTGAAAGTAGTGTCCCTACATTTATTGTAAAAAAGGAACTTCAGACATATTTGTGTGCCATTTTTTGAACATCTCTTCAATTTTCATAAAAACATTTGACGTTTAAGAATAGTCAAAATTAAAGTAATTTTAACTTAGCAGTAGGAGATGCTCCCTCTCATATGCCAGCAATAAAATCGTAATTCCAACAAAAGGTCGCGAACATGATTTTAAAAATCAATATTTTTGCTAGCACATCACGAATTTTTCTAAGAACCCCTTGAAGAACGTTTTGCGTATAGAAAATATGTATTCAGGTCGCTAAGTGGATCAAACATATATGCATCATGCATAAAATAATGGTTTTATCCCAGAAAGTAGAATTTTTTTTTCATTCAATTTAAGAAAATCCAAACTTTTTAAAAAAGTGATTTTAGAAAATTGTAGAGGACGATCATGATTACGACAAAAATAATGTAGGCCAAGATGGAGATGAATGTGAGGAAGATTCATTAAGAGTGGAAGGGATACTTGACGAAACAGAGAAAGCACATAGGATAAATGATAAGATCGTAGACGAAAGCGAAACAGCACGTAAAAAATTAAAACTGTCTACTAATTTTTATTAAAAATGTTGTGTTCGTTGGACACTTTAATGTTTAATATAGCGCATATATTATACGTTCAAAATAAACTATTTTACATCTTACAATATTGCTAGTTCCTGTGCATTATATTTTCCCTCATCCATGTTTCATAAACATTCATACGTAATATCAAAAATACGAAATACGAAGGAAAAGTTCAAAGGAAATTTTTTAAATTATTATTAACAGTATGTTTGCTATAATTTTTTTAATAATTATTTATCAACGTAAATAAATATGCAACATTACAATCTGTTGCTTAGAAAATGATTATAGAAAAACCATAAATATGTTTATATTGTAATTAACAATACAATTGTTGATATTTTTAAATTTAGTCGTCATTTTGAACTTACATGCAACATTTTATTACGTTTCTCCAGAAAAACCACAACTTAGTATGCGAGCTGAATCGGGAAAAAAGGTAAAGTCTCTAACTACCACAATTGCTTATTTATGACGACTACATTTATTATCACGTATTTGTTGATACGAGCACACAGCGTCGAAGTAGGCGTGGCCTCCATTAGCAGCTCAGAATTCCTGAGACGCCGCCAGTACATTGCGAAAATACATCAAAATCGATCAATGTTTCCATTACTTAAAAACCCTTTAGAGTTTATAAAATTTACTATATTATAGAGTAACCTACAAAGATCATTATCGCGTTTGAAAAATAGTTCTAAACAGTCCCAAAATTGGTTTGGAGCCATTTTTAATAGGCTTTTTTTCGTTTTGCCTGTATATCGCAAACTGTTTCCCTCTGATCCTGCTGAAATTTAGTGCGTAACGAGGGCTATAATACTCACCATAATTTCAAATTTTAGCTTTAAATAAGAATTAGTACACAAGTTATGGAATTCCGGAAATATGGCCCAGAATGGCAGTTTTCCGCGATTTTCGAAAAAATAACTGTACTGATTCGGGCCCACCACAGCTCATTTTTTGTGCCTTGGAATTGCACATCTTTTATACGGCAGGCATTTTCTGATTTAAATTGTTGTTATCGCTGTGAACGAAAAAAAAACATTTTGGCTACTTTACTATTTTTTTGGGCCCTTACTGGACATTTTTCTTGTCCTTTTGTAGTCAGGTGCACTGTAGAGGTTAAGATCTATACCCCGATTTTTCTCGAGCCAGATATGGGTTTTTACAGCCCAAATCCTAAAAGGATCCTAATAACTATATCAAAGGAGAAGTAAGTAGAATTTAACGATTTCCGAAATTTTAACAATTTTTTCTTTTCTTTATAATTAAATAGTGTAGTAAAATAAATTTATTAACTACTTTTTACTTTGGGAACAATACCACCAAATTGATCTTTTGAGGAATTCCAAATGCTTTCAATGGTGTCTACCACATTGGATTTGTCATTTTTATTAATAAACCGTCTACATCGTACTTTAACAAAGCTTATTATAAAATGACAGAGTAAGATAATCGAGAAACAAAAATTTAGTAATACACCGCAAGTAGCTATGAATAGCATAATTTTTATGTTAAGCATTATAAGATGAAAGAACGTAACCAAAAACAAAAGGAACAATTTCAATGTTATCAATAAAATCTAACCGTTGGCAGCACGAGATTACACCTTTAAAAAGTGTAAGGAGACTGTTAAACGTGCATATCAGGTGTGTTGATGATACGAAGTATGTCACTATAACCTTTTAGAGTCAGTCGTGATATTATTGTTTTCTGCTAGTCTGAGTCAATGTTATTCTTTTTCCGCTGTTATGAACTAGATTGTGTACTTGTCTATACGTTGAGTTTATAATTTATGTAATCACTGATGGTTTTTGATGTATGTGCGGATCAAAGTCCGCCAACGACTACGGCTATCCGCGGTAGTTCGAAAACGACCACTGCTAGCCGTGATCGTTTAAAAAGTAGTATAAAACGACCACAGCTAGCAGTGGTAGTTCATTTATATTTTGAAACCGACTATTTAAAAAAGTCCCCTTAGCCTTTTCTTACTTTTCAGCAAATAGCATGCAATGTTTTTTTTTATCTTTTCGATCATTATGTAAAATTTATATGCAATTATTAATTATTTCACAATGCTCTTCAATAATTGAAATTATACATTACTTTTCTAGAAAAAATCATCTACTCTGCCCCTTTTGATTCCTAATTGTTAATAGCCCTTAATATATTTATCGATAAAACAACTGCTAGGACATTTTGTGGTGATAAGCAAACCTGGTTAATGTCAGGATTTCTTACTACAACGTTTTCTCTAGAAAAGGCTAGTCAGACTTTGTACACTGAGAAACAACCACGGCTAGCAATTGTCGTTTTTAAAATATCATGAAACGACCACTGCTAGCCGTAGTCGTTTTATACTTATCTTCCCACGACTAAGGCTAGCAGTGGTCGTTGGCGGACTTTGATCCTAACATACATACACCAAGCCTGCTTCCTCCTTATGAATACCATTTACTATTGTCCAGTAAAAGCTTATACGTAGAAGACTACCACATTCAAATATTGTTCACTGTAAAAAAACGTTTAAGGAAGAGCTTATGTTAATCGACGGATTCTTTGGAGTTGTAAATTTTTTTCCAACTACTGGCCAAATTTTCGTAAGTCGACTTACAATTAAGCTAGGAAGGGTGCTAAATGCTCACATTTATCAAGAAATGATGAATTAATTATAATAAATTATTCAATTAAAAAAGATAATAAAAAGATTTCGTAGAAAAGTCTTGATCTGTGTAAAAAGACTAGCTCAAACCAAATGGCTCCCGATTGACCGCTGCGTATTTAGCATGATACAGCCTTGTGACTTTGTTTACGTTTGCATTGATATTACTTTTAAATGCCTGAAGAGTGATATACTTTTTTAGACGTGTGTCTTCCTTAAAACTTAGGCTATCGATACGAATATTTTTTGACTCCCAAACATTATCATTGCACGATTATCATTGATCAAGGGTGTTTTTCGTCCTCTCTTCTGTAAGAGCCACAATAGATAGTGCGTTTTCGAAAATTATTTTGATGAAAATTTGCTCGGAAAATAATGTAACAGGAATTCAGGCTGACATCTAGTGCTCTTAGGAACAATATGTCTTTTCTTCAGTGTTTTTAAAAATTGTAGATATTACGCCGGATCCATCTTAATATTTTACAATATAAAAAATAAGATATCATCATTCAACATGTAATACGGAAGGAATTCCAACAATGCTTTCAAAAATTTCACTTTGTTACATTACACTAAATAAAAGCGTGGTATATTAAACAATAAAGATCCCATAAAAAAGCTTTTCTAACGTATTTAACGAAAAACTTATATGCTTTTTGAAATATTATACCAAAGAGTGCTAATATTTGACAAAAAATGATCTAATATAGCTTTAAGTATTGAGTAGAAGTTACGGTCATTTTTTACCGTCCAAGCGTATTCTTGAGCGTTCGAATATATTTTTTCAATTAATAAAGTTTAACTGAAGGAACCTGGCTTAAATTATATCGGTTGTGCCACACAGCATTATTGTTAGTATTTTTTTCGTACAAGTGTATCATTCCGTTCACGGATACATTTTTTCTCTCCCTTAGTTCTATTTAATTCTGTATTCTTTTGTATTTTTACAAATCTTATTAAATGTATGGGATCGTTACATTCTATTGATTGTGCCTTTTCCTTATGGATATTGTATTTGGTGATCAACGATGTAATTTACTGCTTCATAAAAGTATTTTAAATTTGAGGTATGATTTTTTTTTGAACAAAATTGTGTGCGTACGTATATAACCTTCTAGAATTGTTAACAAGTGCAACAAACATAGCATCAATTATCGATTCTACCGTATGATGTTTTTTTATCTATTAAAACCGAGAGTGATTTCGACGTACCTGAACATTTTTGCTTAGAAGACTAATGTCTTATAAATAGTTGAACTATTACAAACGTGTGCCTTACTTACTTGTCTTTCAATTCGTTCGCCCCTATTGTTTACTGCAGTATTGTTTACAGTAGCGTGCACATAAATATGTTTTATGTTTTTTTCATGAAATGAATAAATATTCTCAATTTTGTATCCGATCTTTTTCGAACTAAGTATGTATTGCTCTTAATAATTCATCATCTTACAGATGATTTATTTGTTAGCAACCAATTTTCAACTGTTATAATCATTAAAAAATGTCCAAACTTATTGCTGATGATAGTGCATTGAAATATTGGCTCTCGGTGCTTTACGCAACCATTTGAATGATGAAAGTCATTCTCCGCACAGCGTATCGACTGGAACTTAAAGTTGGGGCTGAAAGTACAATAATACTTTTGCATTAACATAATCTTAAATGCTTAAATGTATTAACTAGTGCGAAATTATTCGATCAAAGATTCTTAACGTTTTTTTTTATTCCTTCTAGAGGAAGCTTTCTTATGGACGAAAGTTGGCATCTTTAGATAACATGATAAAAATGTTTTCTCCGAACATTAGAATCGATTGACTGTACTCCATAAACACGTTTTATGAAGTTTAGAATTACAATGAATTTTTTTTGGAAAATGTCCGTCTGTATGTGTGTGTGTGTGTGTGTGTGTGTGTGTGTGTATGCGTGTATATGTCTAATTAGTCATATCTCAGGATACGAAAGATAAATTTGGATGCAACTTTGCTTGTATTATTTGTATCTTTATTCCGATCGACGCTGGGAAGCAAAGTTACGATTACACTATTCAACACTTAATATTATCGATTTTTCTTATTCTTAAATATCGAATTTGCTTTTAAAGGTATCTTTTTTTTGCAACTGATCGTTAAGATAGAATATTGTTAAAGAAAAGTCTGGCAGACAAGAAAACTTCATGAGACACACATTTCATTAAATAGTGTCATACACAGTTCTATGTTTTTATTTATTTAAAAATTTTCAGATCATATAAAACTAATTTTTTTGATGAAAATAAGATTTTTAGATATTTTTTAGGGCTTGGGTATGTTTGAATTATTTGTAAAGATGATAACAAATGGACATTTTCATGTACATTCATAAAAAAAATATATTTATTATATTGATCAGCGAGGGTATCTTTTAGTCGACATGAACACACATCGTTGTGATGGATAATACGTTGCATACTGAACCAATGGGGTATGAATAACTTCTCTAAAGGTTAGAGTTCATCTTCATTTTTTTTTTTTTTCAACTCTATTATCACTACTAAAGACCAATGTGTGTTGGTATGTCCTTTTACGTCGGTTTGTGGTCGGTTGGGTGTCTGCAAAATAAGTAGAAAGTAAGGACTTTAAACTTTTTTTATTAATATTTAAGACAGAGGGAAAAGCCAAAGGAAGTGCGGTAACTTAGGGCACGTTTGCCAGTCTCGAGGGTACCAAATCTTCTCCTTCTTCTCTGCTCTCTGACCCGACTCAAGAGTTCTGCCTCTCCTATCTCTTTTGAGTCTGACGTGCATATCTGAAGTAATGGGCCACGTACGTATCAATATGATATGTGTATCGTAAGCTACACATCCGGGACCCAGACGTCGTCTCGACGGCGATTTTCCCGTATGTTGGGATACGTGTTTAAGTTATGTTTGTGTCCTGTTGTTTGTGTTACTGTGCCAAAAAGTAAGTGTATCGAATAGGAATCTATGTATTTTGCTGACGATTTGTATTTGGCTTTTTATCTGTCTTTCGCGTTTTAGTTGTGACATGTGTCCAGCCAATAAGCCTATGACTCGACTCACTTGTTCATTCGTTGATAGAATATTTTTACGAATTTCAGATATTTGCTTATGCAATAGTTCCTCGTCTTTAACTTTCTGTGAGCACTTAAAGATAAAAAGCATTTCCTTGTGTTTGCATTTCTCCTGAAGCTTATCGCTAAAGTGCAACAGCTCGGACACTCATGTAAAATAACGGATTAAGTCAACTGTTTGCATCATCTTTCATGCGGTGCTAGTTGTAGCTTACATTCCTGTTGTGCTTATCATCGTATTATATTATTTTAAAATTGTTTACAATTATATGGTAGAATTGCTTTTTTGTTGTAAATTTTATGACATGTACTCATTTTTTTTTTCTGCCTGATGGTTTTATCCCTTTTTGACTGGTATGTCTCCATCCTGTCTTTTTGTTATTTTAGTTGTGATGTATTGTTGATGTAGCAACCATTATATGTATTAAGTGCGGTGACTCATTAGTCATACTCTCATGCGAGCGATAGCCAAGCGACAAGGCAGTGTACTCTTGACCGGCCTCGCACTCGCATT
>JAPYYV010000015.1:0-63953 GCA_030522625.1 Copidosoma aretas | reverse complement strand
ATTTGCGCACGAGTTTTTCGGCCTATAGAAGCGATTTCTGCCCGGCACTCATTAAAAAGTCGAAAAAAAAATGCTAACGACCACCCTAATGTACACATATATGATATTTATACAATCATTATCACAGCTCCACAAAAAAAAATCGAAAAAATTTGATCTGGCATCTGACCATACCTACTTTATGTTTTCGAGGTCACTGAATCCAAATCCAAGGTCTATTTAACCCCATAACGTCAGGATTTTTCATTACCTTAAAATTTTAGCTTAAAAACGAGAATAATCCACAAAAAAATCGAGAAAATTCGATCTAACGTCTGACCATACTTTTTATATGTTTTCGAGGTCACTGAATCCGAATCCAAAGTCTATGGAGCCCTATTACGTTAGGATTTTTTATAACCTTAAAATTTTAGCCTAAAAACGAGAATAATCCTCAAAAAAATCGAGAAAATTCGATCTAACGTCTGGCCATACTTATTATATGTTTTTGAGGTTACTGAATCCGAATCCAAGGTCCATTGAACCCCATCACGTCCGGATTTTTCTTAACCTTAAAATTTTAGCCTAAAAACGAGAATAATCCACAAAAAAGATCGAAAAAATTTGATCTAACGTCTTACCATACTTACTATATGTTTTTGAGGTCGCTTTATACGAATTCCAGGTCTATCAACTCCTACTAATTCAAGGTTTTACATAACCTACAGATTTTTGTCCAAAAACTAAAATAATCCCTTTAATCTTTAATCACTTTATTGCTTAAAAGAAACAAACCGGTCACTATTTTAGCCTTTTCACTGAAACCTGTAAATCCCATAAACTGTTATCTTCAATACTCATTAACCCCAAGACCTCGCAACCCAACGATCATGAGCCGCGTATGCCTGTATTTCTGGACATTTGCACTGTCTAATCATATCGGTAGAACGTGAGAAAATAAATGTTGTTGTAATCCTGTATCCAAAAACTCCAAAAATCTTGGAACTCAGCAACTCAAAATTCTATTTGTAACAAGATACATTAACACCAAATACTGCAAATCCATCGATCAGAAATGGCTTGATCGGTAATTTCAAAAATTGTCTCTTACTTTAAATAGACAAAACGTTGGAAATCCATCTTCGTTAAACATCATAACTTCAAGATTTAATACCCGCATACACCGTTAACCGCAAATAAGTTATTTCATATCCCAATGATATTAGTTTGGAAAAAAATGAAATTCATGATGTTTTGTTTATCTGACAATACCGCCGAGATTATCAATATTTTTGGCAGACGAGACTCAATGGATTTCCAAGTTAGGAAGTTATATGATTCATGAGTTAAAAAAATGAAGCCAAAAAAATTACTGTTTTTTTTATTTAGAGAAAAATGAGAGACTGTAGAGATAATTACAGTTTGTGGGCTAAATGTTTGTGGTTCTGTACATTTCTAAGGTATTGGAGCTAAATAGACCTCGAGTTTGGATTCAGCGACCTTGAAAATATATGATAAGTATAGTAAGACTTCAGATAAAATTAGTTAGATTTTTTTGTGGGTAATTCTCGTTTTTAGGCTAAAATTTTGAGGTTATGAAAAATCGTTAAGTTATGGGGTTAAACAGACCTTGGATTCAGATTCAGTGAACTCAAAAACATCTAGTAAATATGGTCAGACGTCAGATCAAATTTTCTCGATTCTTTAAAAATTTTGAGGTTATGAAAAATCCTGACGTAATAGGGCTTAATAGACCTCGGATTCGGATTCAGTGACCTCGAAAGCATGTAGGAGGTATGGTCCGACGTCAGATCAAATTTTCTTGATTTTTTATTGTGGATTTTTCTCGTTTTAATGCTGAAATTTTGAGGTTATAAAAAATCCTGACGTGATGTGGTTCAATAGACCTCGAATTCGAATTCAGTGACCTCGAAAACATGTAGTAGGTATGGTCAGACGTCAGATCGAATTTTCTCGATTTTTTTTGTGGGAAATTCTCGTTTTTAGGCTAAAATTTTGATGTTATAAGAAATCGTTAAGTGATGGGGTTCAATAGACCTTGGATTCGGATTTAGTGACCTCAAAAACATATAGTAGGTATTGCCAGACGTCAGATCAAATTTTTTTGATTTTTTTTGTGGAGCTGTGAATTATTATTACAGAAACATTTATGATCCTTTTTTAGTTACTTTTGATGATTTTAGAATCAATTATGGATGTTATTTCCTAATAAAATATTATTCTAAAATTTTTTTTTAATGTTTGTAAATTTGAATTATTTTTTTATTTTTTTATTTCTTATACAGATTTTTATATACTGCAACATTGCCATTTCTGTGTCATAACTATTAAAAATTATTATCCTCTTACATAAGTACTCATTTTATTCTCAATGGAGTAACTTATGTTATTGATTGAACGTGCAACAACAACACGTTAGAATTACTTTTTACATTAACCTAATAGTATAATTTATAACGCATAACGTATTATTGAACATTTAACCTTCACCGTTGTGCCTTATTGAGCTACATAAATATCATATATTTTTACATTTATTATCACCTTCTTGCATATCTGTCAATTATCATTTAATCCTGTATTTCTGATTGATATTATCATTATTTAATATGTATTTTTTTTCCCTCTTCACATAGCATTTTGTGCTTTATATTATCCTTTCTTTCATTAATAGCCTACAGTCCATCACTTAAAAACTTCTAAACTAGCTTATCTTTTTCTTTTCACTTTATTTTACTCTCTCTGATTATTTCTATTTTTTTTACAATTTATGGATGATAGAGTTTTTAATCATGATATAATTTTTCTGTATTGTCTGATTGACAAAAGTCTTCCTTTTCTTTGTAAAATTATCTTTAATACTTTTAAGGTTAGTTTCCTTCGCTGCTCTCTTTATAAATCCCATCGTTATGCAATCCTCTACTCTTTCATATGCAACTTGAACTTCTCGGCCTATTTTGTATGCCTTTTATTAATTAAATCCGTTGATTCTTCGACTAGCCATGAATAAGGCTACCTGCTATCGTCCATTCTTACTATGTGCAAAAAGTAAATTTATTCCCTTTTTCTTGTGCCTATTTCTAGGCTAACCCTTCTTGCCTCCATTTCTCATATGTATCCTGGTGTTTTTGCATTGAAATCCAACACGATATTTGTAAATATAAATTTGTTTTTTCATATTTTTCTTTCCATTTTCATTCTCAAATCCATGACTACCCAGCCCGCCTCCAGATTTCGTGTATATCCTTGTGTTTTTAAATTTAAACTCACTTTATATTTTTAATCTGCCTTTTATTCTTTCTGTATACTTTTTTTCTGTTTTGTAGGCAGGTCTCTGCTATATATGTGCAAGATAGTTTTATTATTTATTTTATAAAAATTATGTTTCATTTTAACTTTCTACTTCAGCTTATTTAATTAAGCCTAAAACGGCTTTGACGGCCCATTGCACCCTACCTGTGGTTTTTTCTGCGTGCCACGAAATTTTTTTGTTGAGAAATACACTTTTGGGTCCATGTCCTCGTTTAAAACTTCTAATGACTCCAACTTAAATTAAAACAGATCTTTTTACATTCTCCTTTATTCCTAAAAATTAAGATTTTCTTTTTTTTGTGCTTACTTCCAGTATATTTTTTTAACTATAATTATTTAAGTCTTTTTGCACACGTTTTTTATCTTTAAATTTCTAGGTGCCTAAAACAACTTAATCAGATAATTTGAGACAGTATATTTTGAGTTTTTCTACTATCAAACCACTTTTATTATTTTACATCCGCCTATCGTCTATATTCTCTAGAAATGAACTTGAAATTACCGGCCTACGTAATCACCCTTGCTTTACCTTTTAATTGTTTCAAGTATATTTGTTAGCCCCTGGCCGTAATTACCTATTTCTTCGTACATATTTCGATTCTTTTCAACATTTCATTTATTTTATACTTATCACACTCATACATAATTTGACCCAAAACATTTATCTGTTGATGTGATTAAATTCTGTTTGTATGTCTACAAACCTAGTATATAATTTATTGTAGCCGTGCTCTATTTTATGTTTAGTTAAACTATTTAGTAAAAAAATATGGCACCTTTTTCTTCTTTTTGCTCTAATGTCTGCGCGACGATCCTTAATTATTTTACACTCTTTCTATTTTTGTACTTTTCCACCTCTTATAATTGTTAATATCTTAAATGCTACATTGAAAAAAGTCATTCGCCTGTAGTTTTATACGTCCTTCTACTTTTTTCTTGCCTTGTAAATTTGATAGATTCTTGCTATTTCCCACGCTTTGATAGTATATGTTAGTCTATAAACTATAAAGTATGTTTTTTAATAAAATCATTCAAAGTATTTGCAGATTTTTGAAATAGTTTTCCATAATCCTGTCTTACCCTGTGTTTCTCGTATATTTTATTTTTACAAAGACATTCTCTTATTTAATGATGGATATATCCTCATAAAATATTTCTAGATATTGCTATTAATTTCAATTCTTCTTTGTTAGTTTTCCGTATAACATGAATCATTTTTGTCTCTTGATAAATTTTTTAAATTATTCTTTTATACCTCTTTGCTTATCACTATCCCTTTTTTTTCTGTTGCGATTTTTAATAGCTCTCCTGAACTCATTTGAATTAAGTTTTCTGCTTTTTATCCTAGTTTTCGTCGGCTTCTTTATTTCTTCTATCTCTTTTTATTCCTTTATGCATTTGTTATGTCCGGGGCAAACCCGTGGCATCCTGCTTTCCGTACACCGTCTACATCCCAACCATTTTTCCCCTAAACTGGAAGTTGCCTGAACCCTCCCGGCTACTTCTCCCATTTCCTAAGCTGACAGGTCTCTCTACACTATCGCCCTCGGGAAATTGAATTCGCGGCGAACAAAGTTGCCATATGTACCGCATAACAACCACCCCATGTTTTATTTTGTTACCTCATTGCTACTTTCCTATATAATTATTATCTAAACTAAACACGCAAAAAAAGTAACGCTTACTAAATTTTATCTTAAATTATAAGTATTGACACCATCATTACTATAGTCACTTTTATCACTAATATTATCGTTGATTACATCCTAATAATACTGAGCCGTAAGTTAATAACTAAGTTACCATCTAATTAGTATAATTTATCGTTAAGCGGTAGCCGTTTATCCGAACTTATTATTTACCGTGAGATTTAAACAACTGTGTTTCTAAATATTGTTTACTCTTTGTGTATTCTGTACGAACCAATTCAGAATAAGCTTTAGTCTAGATTTGCCATATGTTGCTGCTTTACTGCTTGCGTCATCTAAAAATTTTGTAAAACCACGTGTGCACACATGACCCTATTCAGCCGTTAACGGAAACCATCAACCCATTCTCTTCCCGATGCATACATATACGCCTGTGCCATTTCTTCTCTCCGAATTTGTACAATGGCAGAGACAGCGCCGTCCGCCTTCGCATACCATACACACAAATGCATACCATACTCTAGTCTCTCTCTTATGTGCGCAACGTCGGCCAATAATCTCTGCAAGAGCGTCATCTCTCTCCTCCATATGAGAGAGGAAACCTATTTGCACATTCCAGAAAATTGGCGCTTTTCAGCCATTTTTTCTGATGTGATGTTACTCTCCCCCGCAAAGAGGAGAATAACAGCGGGGTTGCTCAGCGATAGTGGAGACCTTTCGGACCCCACTATTGGGCCATGGTGATGAAGAGCCCCGCGCACCCGCAGACGGACTCTCGAATCAGCAGTCACCCCGCAGGACGGACACCTCTACGGGAGCCTCCACTCGCCCTCAGATCGGCCGCCACACAGAATCCTCGTCTGCTGGATCCACTCGCACTCGGAGAGCCCCTACTTCATCATTGCCATTGAGCAACGACCCAACCGATGCCGTCCCGCCGATACAAGACTCCCTACCGGGGCCTGCTATACACCCACACACACACACACACACAATCCATACACATTCTCTCGTTCGCTTCGCAATTAGCAGTAAAGCGGTAAGTAAACTAAATCACATTAAAACTAATAAATTGTATCTCTCTCTCTTTCTTTCTTTTATGTTCTTTCCTTCGACTGTCTGTGAGTGGCTCTAGCCCAGCGCCCGGGTGGCTCACGCCTCTCTCTCTTTCCAAAACCTTTAGGCTAAAGTGTTATTCAACTAAATTCTACCTACCACAGTGATTTTTTCGGCCCGCTCCAGACAGCCATCGTATCCTCTCCTCACCGGGCAACCTTACGCTGTTCGTCGGAAGCCAGACGTTTTCTCTCGAGAAGGAGCCGGGTGACCACGTGGGACGAGGAGCAGATTAACACCTGTCCGACCATCCACCTACCTAACTTGACTTTAATCAGAGGACGAACGACCCTGCAAAGGGCACTAACTCGCCAGCCCTAAAAGGCCAAAACCAACGAATGTTGCGCTGGACGTAACATATTTTATGTTAGTCATTAATTCTATCTTTAATATCTCTCTTTTTTTTAGAATTTTTTGATTTTATCTGTTATCCATATCTTCTGCTTAATTATGGGGGAATCCTGTTTATCAATTTATAATCATTTGCCTTAATAGATAATATCATTTTTAGTTCCTCTGCTACCTATGTAATTCCATTACGTAACGTTTCCTATTTCTTTGTGATATTTATTTCATATGTATATTCACCTACCTGCGCGCTCTGCTCGCTAATTTTCCAATTATTTAAATTTATAAAATTAATCATATTAATACTTATTATATAAATACATGAAATTTCTAATAATAATAGTCAATTTTTTGCTTATTTATTAAAGAAGCTTGTAATTCATGTATTCTTCAATTTAAAAAATAATTTTTGTAATATATTTTTAATTTTTTTCAATTACAAATATTACAATATTGTTTTTAAATGCTATTTCAAAAATATTTTTTTTAAAGAAACTTTTAATTTTAAAAATAGTAGAAAATTTAAAAAAAAACGATCGCTTGGGCTAGGACTTTGGGCATATATACTGACGTGATGTATTGTGATTTTAAAGAAGAAATAATTAAATTTAACTTAGTACATATATATATATATATATATATATATATAAATACATTAGTATACTACCGGGTGCATTTATGTAAAACAAATACAACACCTTTTTTTACTTAACTCACTCGCCTCTTATTATTTTAAATTAGCATTACTTTCAATACTTACAGAGCAACTATAAAAGCTATAACGAACATACTGAAAATAATCGGACTTTTGAATAAATTTTATCACATCTATATTACATCAATAGAAGATAATCGATCTACTTATATTTCTTGTTGATTAAATTCATTTATGCTCTTTAAATTTTTTGCGCACCATTTACATATTTTATACAATTGCCACCATTTTATTTGAAATGCATTTATAATTCTTAGCGATTTTATGATTTTTTTTTCAGTGAACAGACTCCCTACTGTTTCGAATATTTTGACTGCGTAAGTTCTAATGTTTGGTTATTATGAACAAAATTTTTCAACTTTATGTATAGTAAAAATTTCTAAATAGAATTTAAAAAATGTATGACAGATCTAAAAGTCAACAAGTAACTACGTGATTTGAGGAGGAGGTGAGGGGAAGCCGGGGTTGGAGCTACGGGGGAGTGGGGGGGGGGGGCTGAGACTCTTTTATTAATACAACTTTATAATATAGAAAGATACATATATACTAGTGGAACTTTGTCCCCCTGCGCGCTTCGCGCGCCAACCCCCTAAATGAGTAGCATCAAGAAAATCAAAGAGCAAATTGTGTTAAAGACAACAGAGGATTTTGAAAAAATGGGAGCACCAAATGAGTTATTCTACATCATACCTTTACTTTTTCGCGTTTACTTTTTTTCTGTTGCTTGGTGGGGGGCTAAATCATTTTTCATTACGGGAACAACCACAAGTTTTTTCTTTTTTTTGCGAGCTTAAAGGATCCGTTGATCGTTGAATACTAAGGCAGGGTGAGGGAGGCATGAGGCAATAGAAATCCAAGATAACGTTAAATCATTTGTTAAACATGCCCTATAATCTGTACAGAAGTGTTTGTAAGTTATTATTCAAACTTCTATTCAATTCGAGATCCGTGTGACAATTGTTAATAATGCAGTAATATAGATTTGTTGATTTTATAGATGGCAAAATGCCGTTAGGCAATTTTAAATACAATTAAATTTTTATAAAAAGAAAGCCGAAGTGCAACAGCACTAAAAATATACACCTGAGGAATATATAACTTCGAATCAGAATTCCATACTTGAAATATATTAAAATCAAAAATAAATGATTTTAATGCCGTCCATGTCGTGCATCTGTCTATTTTGGAAATAAATAAGCAACGGTAGAAGCGGCTTCGGCTACAATCGGTTGTTCTCGGTAGTGTTTGACAATGTTGGAGGGTTATTTAAGGGTATTGGGTTATTGGTTTCTTTTGGTCGATTTTAACTACCTTTTAGGGGTGGCTGAGGGGGTGGGTGAAGAAATTTCGACCATACTAAACAACGGAGAAATGAAGCAATCTTTCTTTTATTTTAAGGGGGTTAAGGGGGGGGGGGGCAGATTCACGTTTGAGGGGGGCTAAGGGAGTCAAGGGGGCGAGGGGGCTTGACTCAAATATGGTTGGGTTATGTTCGCACATAAATAAAGCGAATTTTCCCTTATTTTAAGGGGGCTAAGGAGCCAGGGGAAAAGGAAGGTGTGAAAAGCCTCTCCTAAATACATAGAAAGATGAAAAGGAAGCTTTGTTATGGACGAAAAATCACATGAAGAAAAAACATGTTATGAACATGGTTTGGGAGTTTTAGAATACGTAATTTAAGGAAAAAGTCCTTCTATATATGTACATATATATATATTATATATATATATGTGTGCGTGTGTGTTTATCTGTGTATATATGTGTGTGAGTGTGTGTGTCTGTGTGTGTCTGTGTGTGTGACTATATGTGTGTGTGAGTGTATGTATGTATGCATTCGGTTGTATCTTAGCATTCCTTTGGCTAATTTTAATCCAACAGGACTTACTTTTTTGTTATTGGATGCCTCTCACCGCTAAAAAAAATTTGAGTTTTGCTGCATATTTTTCTTTTCTTTTTGATTTTATTGATTTTTCAAAATCGATTTTTTATTCAAGCTCATTTTTAAGCTATTTATTATTATTTTAGGATCATTTGCAATATAAATTCTGAAATATCATTGAATTTTATACAAAAAAACGTATATAAATCGAATTTAAAAAATTAAGTAGCTAGGTGTGCGTGGTTGTTGACAGGAAATGTATATATTAAGTCACATCTCAGGATTTCGTAGACTGATTTTAATAATGCCGGGCTTGTATTTTTTTTTTTTTATACAGATTACTTCTCAAAAAAAAAATTGTTTACCTCTCCTTTTTTTCTTACTATTTTAATTTTAATGATTTTTACAATTCGATTTGTAAAAAAAATAGAGTTAAAAGTTATTTCTTTTTTTACTATATTTAACGATGAAAATTATAAAAGATCATAAAATTACATGCAAGAAATCTTATTACGATAGTATAAAAAAATTTAGTAGCTGGGTGTGCGTGGGTGGAAATAGGGGGATGTATATAATCAATTATATCTCAGGATTTCTTTGACCGATTTTCATTGTTGTTTAAGGATATTTAACGACAAAAATTGTCTGATTTTTTTTTGTTTGTGTCAATCCCTCATCGCTGAAAAGAAAATTTCAATTCTATCGTTTCGTTTTATCTTATTTTGATTTTATTGATTTCGGAAAATCATTTTTTTTAAAGTGATTTTTTCGCTGTCAAACGTTGTTTTGGAATATTTTGTGGCAGAGAATCTTAGAAATCATAAAATTTCCTAGAAATTTTTATTTCGCTTTGATCGTTTTTGGAAAATCAATTTTTCTGAGAATGTGAATTTTTTCACCAATGAACGTTGTTTTAGAATCTTTTGTGGTAAAAGATTTGAAAGATGAAATTTATCAAATAATGACGTTTTTCGATTTAGAAAAAAAGAAAATTGATAAGTGTGTGATTAAAGAAGAAGAAGAATGTGTGAATGAGGAAGCTTTGTGTCATTGGGGCGGTTAAAATATGCACAAAACTAGACTAGATATTTTTCGCCATTAGGTTGGCTTCAGCAGCTCTCTTGGATTAAAATACATAGATGGGGTACGTACAACGAATCGTGGACGTTTTAACTTGACGAGAGCATGGAGATGGCGATAACGGTACTAATTTCTACTTCAATCGGCTTACGCGCGTCCGAATTAAATTTAGCAGTTGTTATCCCTTGCGTACGCGAAATCATTTGTAGAATATGCCTGGGATTTCACGCAAGCAAATTAAACTTAGCAGTAGTCAGCCCTCGCGTACACAAATTAAACTACAAAAGCAGCGGTCATCCCTCGCAAGCACGAGATCATTTGTGGAATATGACTGGGATTTCGTGCTCGCAAACGCAACTTATCAGTAGTCATCCCTCACGTACGCAGTTTGTTTGTGTTAAGTGACTGGGATTTCGCGCATGCGAATTCAACTTACCAGTGGTCGTCCTTTGCGTACCCGAAATCCCAGCCATATTCTACAAATAGTTTCACGTATGCGACGGATGACCACTGCTTATGTAGTTTGATTCGCGTATGCGATCAAGCGACTACGACCTGCAAACCAATTTCGCGTACGCGAGGGACGACTACTTGGGTGTGAGATCCCAGTGATATTCCACAAACCATTTCGCGTACGCGAGGGATGATCATTTCTTTTGTAGTTTGATCTACGTATGTATGGAAAAACTACTGCTAAGTTGAATTCGCGTGCACAGAATCTCCGTTTCTCACTGCAAAAAATTTCACGCACGCGAGGGATGACCACTGCTAAGTCTAATTTGCGCACGCAAAAGCTGTTTGAAGTAAAAATAAGCAGCGATCTCGCGATTTCTAGGCTGTTGTCAAGTCAAGACGTCTATGATTCATGGTTCGTAGCCCATATATGTATTTTAATCCCGGAAGGGTGTTGAAGCTAATCTAATGGCAAAAAAAATCTTGTCTAATAATAAGTCAACAGCTAAAATGGAGTGGAATTCATTCATTTAAAATGAACATGGTCGATGCTTCGCTACTCACATGGTAGCCTTTTCAGGACATATCATGCTGATGTATATATAAGTATAAGAATAAATGAAAACAAGGTTAGTTACATTAAAAGGTATGAAAATAATAATAACATAGATTTTTGAGTGTCATTACCGGTACCTCAGGAACATAGAATACATTAGAGACATCCTTACGTAGTATAACATTTCAATATGAGAGTATCTGATGAAAAGATCAATGGTAAGTATTTATAAATTATTTGAAACGATTCGTATGAAAAACTTTGGATAGAATTGTCAGATGACCATAACACTAACGTATCATGTGTATGGGAATTACTAATTATTGTAAATAAAAATGTATAACATCTCGAACAAAACAATTCATTCCAAGGATCAATTTTCGACAGAACTTGAAGCCTTAAAAAACAAATTTGACTCGGATACATAGAATACAATCACTCAAAGATAGTCACTCGAAAATGAAAGTCGTCATTCACAATTTCTTTTCGGTCTATGACAATACGCAGGGCCGTTAATATGACTGGGGGAATTACACCACTTATTATGGGTGTAATGCACAGCATATATTTAGATAAGAATAAAAAGTCTAATCCAAAGAATTAAAAAACTAATGAGGACTGAAAAATCATTTTAAAACCTTTTTAACTGAATGTATGAAAGTTTTATAAGTATTATTTGACTGATTTGTCCTGAATAGGCTACCATGTGAGTAGCAAAACGTCGACCATGTTTATTTGAAATGAAAGAGATGCACTCCATTTTAGCTGTTAATTGACTTATTATTATATAATTTCATTTGAGAAATGAGATATAATAGTGTTAGAGATGTGCAATATCAAAATATATTGTCTAGTATTGTGCACATTGTCACCAACCCATGCCAATAAACTAGCAACGGTTTTTCAATTGCATACAAAACTTTAATCACGCTTCTCTCGGTTGTCTTTGGCCATCCTCGGAAGAAGAAATTTGTTTGTAGTAGTGTGGTAGGAGGGAGGGTTTAATTTTCGACTATTCCACAAGAACGGAAAATGAAACCAACTTCACCCTTATTTGAGGGATAATAACGGGGGTTCAATAACCCTAGCCCATTCCAACTTTCATTTATTATCCCTGACTAGGGAAGGAGGGGGAGGTCTTAGAAGGGAGGTGGTGTGGAAAGCCCCTTTAAAATCACTACATAATATAGAAAAATAATAAGACACTGATCAATTTTTGGTGTACACCTTGCATGAAGCTTGCAATTGCATAATATAAGAGAAAAAAAAATTTTTTTTTTTAAACAATGTTTCACATTTAAATCAATAAAGAAAAAACACTGTGATAAAATTATAACTGAATAAAAAATTTGTTTAAATAAATTAGTCATTTTTCAATGTTTGTTTCAGATTTGCATAACAAAATAGGCTGTTAATATAACTTTAAGCTAGCAATCAATCAATATTTCTCTGAATGTTCATTTTATTCGAAAGTATTATTAATGCCATACCAGTTAGTGAGATCGAAAAAATTCATTTGTATTGGTAGATAGAATAAGAGATTAAGGTTTACATAAGATTGTTTTTCCTAAACCCTTCCTTTCATGGTCATGAGTAAATTAATTTTTTTTTCGTCCCATAGTAACTTTCAAAATTTTCCATTGATCTTTGTTTTTTTGTCCATACGCTGTATTAAAAATTTGTGTACGAAATTTAATTTTCTTAGGATCACTTTTTTTTTCTTCGTCATTTTTTTAGCATTAGTAAATTAAACATTTGAGACGATTTTTATTATTTCTTAAAAATGTTATTCATATACCGAAGAGCACGATTCTCATTGTTATGAGAATAACTACCTAAAATATAATTTATTTATTTGCTTTGAATTGTATTACCTTAAGTGTTTTTAGAAACCCAAAACCACGCAAAAAGTTGTGGTAATCAATTAGATATCATAACAATAATAGCTTTTAGATGCTTGAAAAGTTTTGCGAAACAGAACCATTACTCTAGCTTTTGTAGTTTTTAATTTTATTGTATCTGTGTTTTCAAGTCATCAAATAAAATTGCTTCTTTTACTTTGCTAAATATGATGCTCAAAAAAAAATATTTTATGATCTTCAGAAAAAACTATGTAAAGTCTTGCTATTATTTGAATAATGTATTGTATTTCATTCGAAATTTTTTTTTTTTTTCAAAGATCTAAGATTCAGGAATGTGGACATATTTCAAGAATTTTACAAAACATTAATTTTGTTAGTTTTAAGCATGCCATACACGGTGTTTGCTAATTGTTTATTGTACTTTCGATCTTATTTTCTTTAAAAACTGATTTTTGTTGACTTTCCAGATACACTGCTGAATTAAACTTTATGACATCCTCATTAAATTCTTAATTTTTGTCATCTGCATAATGTTATTATTCGAATTAAGTATACATGATTTAGATAATTTCAAATTTTACTGAAAATTTCTTTGAGAGAATCATTAAGTTTCTCAATTTGGATACATCGCCTGTTTCTTTTTACATCTATGTAGTGATACATATACTTTAAATTCTGAATTGAAGCATGATATTAAACACTATTATGGAATTTATACTTCATTTATAAAAACTTATAATATGAAATTACTATAATATTGTGTGATAGTACTTTATTTTCTTTTGTAGTCGACTAAATATTATTTAGATAAGTAAAATTATAAGTTTTATAGGCACGATGACAATTTCTTCTAATATTTATCATCTTATCAAAAAAAATCGTGGAATTTTAGACGCATTGTACCTAAGGATGATTAAAACAAGGACTAAGTTCAGTGTGGGAACCTGTAGAATAAGTTTAAATATTTTTAATAATAGTTTAAAATTTTTTTCAAATTATATTACTGGGAATATTCTTCTGTATGTCTTCAGATATAACCATTCCATTATCAGAATGCTATGTCATTAGAATATATGCGTGCTTTAGACAATGTTTATGAAACTAAATAGTGTAAACATAGGCTAAAATTTTACAAAAAATATCTTTGTTAGTTATATCATCCAAAATTGACTATACTTTTGTATGGAATTATATGACTGTGAGATAAGGTTATGACCTAGCAAGTTCCTCATATTTTCTTATAATGAGAATATCGAGATTGAATCTAGTAAATATTGTAACATGTACAGACGTTATTGAACGTATGTAGAAAATAATATGTAACGATTACCATTGTTGTACTCGAACCAAAAATTTTCAGAAATTTTGGACGGGCTGTTTTTTACAGCATTTTAGAAACCTTCATTACATTGTATTCCTAATTTTTTACGATTGTTTCTTCAATCATTTAGTCGATTATGCTGTATCATAAAATATTATTGTATACAAATTTTTGAGTCAATGTGCCGGCTTATGATGATGGACTGAAATTTTAAGTATCAGGTAGTCGTTAGAAATCTAAAGAAAAAAAATACCAACGTTCCATTAGCAATACCTTAAAGTACTATGAAAGTTTATTCAACGTTTTATTGATATAAATTTACTGGGAGAAAAGGGTAGTAAGAAAAGGATGAAGGAGAGTGAAAGAGTTCTTTCATTTAAAAATGATAAAGGGTTCTATGGTGAACTAAAATTTTGATAAACATCAATACGAGAGTATTTAAACAAATTTATCCTTTTTTTCAGGGGAGTTAGAAAATAGTAACAGAGAAATCGGGCGAATTTATCCTTCCTTTGTGGGCGGTTGTGGGGGCGTTATAGGGTTTTCTTTTCTGTAATTGTGGGGAGGGGGGACGGTAGGAAGGGATTATAAATTTCGACTTAACTTAAATAACGGAGAGATTGGACAAATTTCACCTCATTTTGTGGGGGGCGTGTTAGAGTAAATAAAAAGATCGTGAAGGGGGTGGTGGCGGGTGTGTGGGGGGTGTAGGAGAAAGAGAAATTAGTCACAATGAAAAACACGAAGAAATTAAACCAATTGTACCCTAAATTGTGAGAGGATGGTTGGTGGAGGGGGTTTATGGAGGGCCTCTTTGGGGGGAAAGAGCGGGGTGATGGGGGCTTGTGGTAAGGTCCTATCGCCAAACCTACCAAAATCACTATATAATATAGTAAGATATTGGTCTGTACGTATTATATGTTATTATTACTATTTTGTAATAAGTAAAAATATTACATAGAAAGACTTGTTACACAATACTTTAATGCATATACATGTGCTAAAACATACGCTATCGGCTATAAGTACTATTATTATTGATATATAATCAGGTAAGTCATAAATCATGGTTCTTATCATCTCATGAGTATAATGAGTCATAAGTACGCCCACGTATAGACGGTGCACACACGCATCCACACACATACACACACACACACACACACACACACACACACACACAGTGCGGCATACCTAGGATGCAAATAAATGAACTTGATGTTTCCAAATAAAAAATAGTAATATTTACTTGTGATTGTTAATACTCAATACTATTATCATAAATTATTTTATCAATTCCATATCAATTTATATACGAGTATAAAGTTCTTTGTGTGCTTAGCTTTTTTTTTGTTGAAAGAGATAGATGTAAACTATTTAGATTAAATATTTAACCAAGGTAGGTTAAATATCACAGAAAAATAATACAGGTTACTTAATGTAATTACACAAATATAAGATGAAATACCAACGAAAGGGAAAAAGAAGAAGGATATTGAAAAATTGATGGACATAATTTTAGAATAATTGAGAAAATAAGGAAGATTACAGGTAAACCTAATGCTTTGTCAAAAAATAAAAAATAGAAAGTACGAAAATTAAATGTAAGAATAATAATATAAAGACTCAAAAAAATATCAGAGATGTTAAAATTGAAAAGCCGATAAAAAACTAAGTAATGTGTCGGAAAGCAAGAATTTTGATGAGTTTCGAAAGCAATTGGAAAGTCGAACCGAAAAAAATAAGGTTAATAAAAAAAATTTGTATCATAAAAAATCCTTTTAAAAATTCGTTGAGTGACTAAAGTGGGGCATGTTATGCGAAAAACGCAAAAAAAGGTACAGGAATCAACAGCAAACTGTAAAAAAATTTCGACAAAGATATAAAGACCATTGAATTGTAGAATGTCAAAGAAAAAAAAAACAAAAAAAAAGCAACGGAAGACAAAGAAATTGTAGGAAAATATTTCAAAAATGTTTCTATGATTTGAATGATTTAATTAGCAAACATTCATAATGTTTGGACAGAAACAAAACTTATTATAGGGTGTAAAATAGCAAGAATATATACTGAATCAACAGACAGAAATGAGTAGGAGGACGTTAAAAACTACATGAAAGTTGCGTTATAAAGTAGAAGATACAAGATGTCAGCAATTATGTTTGCTAAAAGAGTAAAAGGATAGATGGCTTGAGAGAAAAAAGAAAAAAGGCAAATATTTGTGTACTAATTCGTTAAGTTAAGAATTAACTGAAGCAATGAGGAAACAAATAATATGCTGTATCTGTAGTCGTCAAAACATCATTTAATTCAATTAAAAGAAAAATTTTTTGGATAAAATAAGACAGAACAGGGCTGGGTATGAAATTTAAAAATGCTGAAAATAATTTATAAATGCACAAAAAATCAGATAAAAATGAGAATATTAGCGATTTATAATTTTAGAATAACACAAGAGATGTTACGGTGAGAAAAATAAAAATTCAATTTAGTAAATTTAGTTAAGACATTGTGTCACACGCAGAGCATTCTGAACACACGATGCAGATGCTGAAAGACTTAGATAAATATGGTACAAAAAATAGGCACAAAGCATAAAAAAACCTCAATTGTAAGAAATAGAGAAGGGATGGAAAAAGATCTGTTCAAATATTAAGGGGAGATATTTCGAGTTTTAAGCGAGTATTGGGACGTAGAACTGTGGTTTTTAACAAAATTTTTCTTCTTCTGGCATGAAGAAAAAAATGCTGGTAGGATATGAGTACTATAGTGAAATGATGAAAAAAGATTCCTTATACAGTGCGAAGACTTCGTGATTGGAATAAAAGAAAAAGTAGAAAAAAATGGAAACTGATTGACAGAAATGATGTTAAATTTGAAACCAAGACCACCAGCATATATATGTAAAATAGAGGCAAAAAGATTGTCGTAAAGTAGACATAAGAAAAAGGTCAGATAATTACTTTTTGCACGGTTTAAAAATAGATAGGAGCAGAAAGCCACACGTATCCTTGATCGAAGAATTAATGAGCATAAGCAATAAAAATTCTACATAATGGGGCAAAGTATTTGAGGTAGGGACTAAAAACATAGGGTATGGAAACACAATAGGCCTTATGAAGAGGGCAACCGAGAAAAATGAGTTTGAGAAAATTAAACAAAATTAAACGAGGGGCAGGAAGACTTTAATCAATCAGAAAATAGAAAAACAGAACAGGATAGTAATTGTCTTATATATTTTTCCTACCTCAATGCCCCCCCTTCCTGCCGCATTTTAACCATAGCTGAAGATGGCCGAAGTCAGCTGAAAGACACTCTCTCGCCGAACTCTGCCGAAAACAGACTAATTATTTCGATTACAAATGAATCCTCTCACTGAAGCTCTTCAACATCGTCAACCATTGCCAAAAATAACCTATGGCAGCCAAAGCCGCTCCCTCACAGCCCCTTGTGATTTTCTGTTTCGCCTGCACGTCTTATTTGGTAAATAGACAGAGGCAAAACAGTAAAACGTAAACTTTGGCGATACAACGGATAAAACATATAACGGGAGACCCCTACGTTCGAGCTCAAAACGAAATAAAAATAAATTGTAACTATAACACGTACAACTAAATAACCAAATAGACCCACCCACTTACACTGTATATTAGTAGATCATTTATACACTAATGAGGCGTGTAAGCAGAGAAGTATATTAAGTTTCGAAATAACGTACGTGGGATGATAGCACCCTACTACAGGAATTGGTCAGAGCAACCGATTCATGCACATTTAAAAAAAAAAACCAGGAGTGTGCAAATCATGATTGCGCTGTAGTCTAGCAAACTTTATCTGAGTAGTCATAGGCTAAGAGCTTCCAATCTGACACCGGGTTCTTTTCATTTAAAATATGATTAGCAAAATATTTCCGTGTATTAAACTTACTGTAAAGGTGCATTATATTTTTGATCCTGATGTTATTGAGACAAGGTTTGCTTGATAGCACATGCTTTTGATGACGATAAAAACCAATTAGATTGTAGGGCGAGTGAGCTCCATATTTGTCAAAAAAAAAAATTTGTTTTACTACCAATGTTCTACTATTATGTCAAAAATAACCAACTTTACTCTACTGAGGCACTAAGGCAGGAAATAAAATACGTGACCGTCAGTGATACCGCAGATAAAACAGACACTACAAAACCCGTATACTTCACCTCAATACGGAATTTAAAAAAACATAAGCAATTTTAGCCAAATAACCCGATACCCCCTCCCGCTCACATTGTTTGTTAATTAATATCATTCAGAATCTAAGTAGAGTAGTCTTTTGGGAATCGGGATAAAATATATAGGATAATCACACCTTGTCACAGAAATTGGACGGAGCAACCGACTCATAGACTAGGTGGAAAGAAAATCAGGCATGTGCAGACGATGATTACGTTTTAGTCGAGCAAACCATATTTAGAAAAAATGAGCTAATGAGTCCTAATAGGAAAATATGTTATTTTCAAACAAAATATTATTAGCACTTTTTTTCGTGTGTTATACTTACTACATAGGTGTATTATACTTTTGATTATGATATAAATAGACAAGGTTTGCTGGATAGCACATGCTTTTGACAACGGATAAAACTAATTAGATTTTAGGGCAAGTAAGCTTGTCTGACAGAAAATTCGTTTTTTGATACAATGTTCTACTACTACGTCTTTTACCAACTTTGTTCTACTACGACAGAAAGTAATGAACGTGAACAACAGTAATAGCGCTGATAAAACACATAATAAATAGGGTACCCGTTAAATTCAGGTCAATATTTTATTGAAATAACTTAAAACCCACGCACCTAAAACAAAATCACCAAATTAGCTCGCCCGATTAAAATGTTCATTAATCAATAATTTATTTACTAATTCAAAACAATTTTATGAGAAAAAAAAAATGAATCTTTAGCTACTTTAAAAAATTAACATACAATAATTCAACATAATGACACGAGAGAAACAAATAATTGACGTCAAAACTATACTTTTCACAGTGTACAAAATAATTGTTTTTATCTTCATAACAAATTATCGATACAAACAATCATTAATTTTGGAGTCAAAGATGCATTAGAATTTGCAAAAAAAAATTTATATAATAAGCAGGGAATAAGAGGATATGTAATTGTTTTATACAGCATAGTAGTTTTTTTATCTGCAGATAACGATGGACGTGGTTACCCCTAGACTTTTTCACATTTCGCTATTAGTAAAAGCCTCATCTTCAATCACTCCGTGAATTTTTGCCACAAAGTTGATAACGATTTTTGCCCATTCTTGTCCGACGACCAACTTTTTGTAACCGAAACAACAGTCGGTCGTGTAAATCTATCTTTCAAGAACCGATCCTGTAATACAAGCCTATGCGTCGCTAGACCCTTTATACTAGAGCTTTACTGCCCGTCATTACCGAGATAGACTAGCCCAGAGTAAGAAAGTGTGCTCATTCGGACGGAAACAGATTTTCTTGAATTTATTTCATCGAGTGTCAGTACGGCGCGTCGTGAGCGTCTTTATTCGTTTTGTGAGTTACCGTAACAACACCCATTTTTGTTTAATAGTAGTTTGCCAAAAACGTAGTCAAGAGCATAAAGACAAATTAACAGTTCCAAAAAGTTAGAACTTTGTTAGTGGATGATTTAAAGAACAAGTACTTGGATAAAGAGAGTAATGTATGCTTTAATGATCAGTACCTGGACGAGGCTCTGACTTGCATCAACCCTGGCACTACTCCTCCATAAAATCCTTATTCTCAGCTAATAAAATAACAACTCATACATTTGGTTGTTAAAAATATGATTCCAGACAAATTGTCAGGGAAACATCAAAATGTGAATACAATCTTTAATCTTCTTGTTGAAGAGTGCGACTACTTAGGCATTAAAAGCACGTGCTGTTTGGAGGTTCTGAGACTCTTTTTGGATCAACCAGCCCTTGGTTGGTTTTTAGCGTTTCTGAAAACACGCTTCCTTTCATATGGGCAGTATTTTTGGCAGAACTTATTCCTTAATACGTTTGCGGAAGTAGATTGGCTGGAAATAAACTATGCCTGTACTTTTTGTCATTTGAACAGGCTACTACTAGATTATTCTCGAAAGAAAATAAATTTACCTGTCAATGCCGACTGTGACTCGACCGTCAACAGTCGAATTAATTTAAAAGTGTTGGGTCCCCTGACTATATTAGGTTGCGCGTTACTAAAAGCGAATTAAAAACAATCGACACCTTATTGTCCCGTATTCGACAGTTAAAGCCTCTAATAGTAAATACAAATCAAAGTGAAAAATCGACAAGTAACAGGTTAAAGGTAAGAAAAAGAATCGCAAATTGTTAAAATTTTAAACCCTGTTTGCATTACAGGGAAAAGGGTTTTGCAAACAGATATTACCCAGAAAACTTGTGTCACAATAAATATTCTAAAATTAGGCGTAAAATTAGACACAAAAAAAAACCGTCAATTACCTAGAAATGCAAGAGAGTATCTCATCTTCTGACGAGTCAAAAAACGAATAACTGCTTCTCTCATTGCATTGAATGTTTTTCTGGCGGGTGAATTCACCTGTCTACTAAATTATAAAATTCAGGCTCGAATACATCGGTAATGAATTTTGAAACCCTTAAGAGACCACAGTAAAATCACAACATAAGTGGGGTAAAAAAAATAAGCACTTTCTTGGGTTTGACTGAAACATTAGGTTCAATAATAACTGCACTAAAAATTTCAATGTAAAAAAAAATTCTGTTTATAATCTTATGGCTATATATGGTATGATGTTGTATATTTTTCAAAATTAGCCGAATTTAAAAATTTGTCTATACCATCACATGGTTCGCTGATTATTCGATTTTTGATTGACAATTGTTAACGGAAATCGTTGTTTATGCAATAAAACAAGCTGCATAGATCGTTGAGGTATCGAATAATAAGCGCAAAATTTGATGGTATTGTTAAATTTTTAAATTCGACTCATTTAAAAAAAAAATTGGTTCTTCTTTGTAATAAAAAGTAACTTCTTTAATGATAACATCCTTCTAGGATTAGGTGCTATAAAAGAATTTAGCTTTTTCCAAGGCAAAGGTTTAAAAATCACTTAAAAAAACGAAACTAAATAAATATTTTGGCCGAAAACGTAAACACGCTTTTAAGTAGCCAAGTATCATTCTCAGATGATCTGCCTAATGAGTACAGTAGCATTTTTGTTGAATACGGGTAAATAATGATCAAAAAAACATTTTTGTATGATTTTCAAAAAAAATATAAAATTTATTCTACAGACAGTCCTTGAGATTCAGGAAAAACTTTCTTTCACAAAACAACAATTAATTATTTTATTTCTGAACGTAAGAAGACTATTCCAATGGTTTGGATTGGTATAACGTCCGCATTGCTGCTAAAACGAATAACCAGTCATGGATCTTTTCGTTTACCTTTGGACTTAAATAGTATTGAGAGTGCATTTATAGAATTCACGACCAAAACAAATAATTGAGAGAAGTAGATTTAATTATTTGGAATGAGGCTAACATGATTCCAAAAAAAGTCTCGGGGCCGCTTGTCGCATCTAATATTTATATTTTGTGTGGTCGCAGAAAAATTTTTTTAATTAATGGAAAATTTTAATTTTTTTTATCTTAGAAAAATACTTCTTACGTAAAAATCTACGTAGATATGTATGTCGATCCACGTGGAAGTGTAATATGATTATGCACGAGCATATCCTTGCTTGTATTTTATAAGACTACCACTCAAAAGAACGAAAATAAACATCGTTATTAATCTCGGCCAAGGTCGTATACAGGGCTGGAAATTTTCGTAGGGGGTATAATTCCTAATGTGCCGGTGGATAATTTACAACTTTTCCGTTTCCGTAGAGTGCAGCGATCGTTGTCTCCAGCTCCTTATGTACATTAGGATGGATTAGGTTAGTTGCCGTCTGCATGTTGTGCATGCAAGTAAAAAATGAACTTGAACCGTTACATGAACTAAGAGCTTTTACATTCACTGTGTGCTAGCGTACCTACTAGTTTTGAAATAATAAAGAAGCCTAAGGTTGCAAAAATTAGTCCGTGTCAAGTTTCCAGTGATTTTCATCTGTCTAATGAACGGACTAAAGTAATACCCGATGTTTATAACTTACCATTTGGTCAACAGATTTGTGAGGAACATTTGAATGAAGATGATTTAATAAGAGAATACATTACGTACAATAAAAACAGAAAAATTATAGCTTAGGTCAATGAAACATTCATTGAAAATTCTTCCTCGTTATGAAAGATCGTGTAACGAACAAACATATTTTTTACTGCATGTATGCCGTGAATTACAGATGAAATTTAAATCTGAGAGTTTAAAAGCTAGTGCCATACAATCTGAATTTATAAATGTTAGATTAAGGTCAAGTAGCCTCGCGAGCGACGTGCGTTTCTACAGAGACCATACCTATTTACGATAGATATGTAAATATTCTTTATTCAAGACATTTATTTCCTACAATACATGTAAATTTACCGTAATTTTGTTAAACTCATGTATAAAAATATGCAATTAATTATAGGCTTAAAAAAAAACATTTTTTAGTTGTGTGTGACGACTTTGTGTTAAAAAAATCACACTGCGACACCCAGCGTTATTTAAACGTTAAATTAAGAGTTGCATAATCAACATCGCCAATGGTGAATACAGAGAACTTGTCCCGCGTTGTAATCAAGCACTTGCGGAAAATCGAACTAACATCAGAAAGTGCGGAAGCAAGTAGCATCTACATTGACTTGTCGATTATAAGAACTAAACAATACATTGGTAGTGAAGGACTCAAGAGCAGTACAAAAATATCTTTTACTTTCTAGAGGCTCAAGCGGATAGGTACTAAAAAATTAAATAAGAATTTTCTAGTACTAGAAACGACAAGTGTATAGAATGGATTTCTTAATTCGGTCTTTAATTGTAAGTGTGGGGGTAAGTTATTACAATAACTCAGATAATTAAAAATTGTCCCTTATACTTCCCATTAATATAGTTACTCGCCCCATTAAACACAGTCACATCCTGGCGGCTAGAGCCAATTAATCACTTCGAAAAGATGCTTTGCCTGCATAACTAATCTTATTATATAGCAAATATTGTTTTAACTTTTTGCAAAAAATTGAGTACATAATTTGGAGACTGATCTTAAACTTAAATATAAATTGTTCAACGGAAAATGTCTGAACAATTTGGAACACCATAAGACTTATTTCATAATGAATACTCAAGGTATTAGTTGATGAAATGACGAGAGGATAAAATTTCAGAAGGCTCAGTGGTGCTCAAACGAAAATATTGCGTTCCAAAGTTTAGAGTTTTAGTACGTGTGTCATAGAAAAAGTTATTCCAAGAGGAACGTAAACACTGATTACTTAGCCAAAAAACGGTATTAAAAGTAAAGATATTATAATACATAAAATAATTAAATATAAATATGTTCAGCGGTATGGTTGTTAAATAATCTTGATCCAAAGATATTAATTTTTAGTGAATGCCGTCAGCTAAGCAGAGCTAATATATCTATATAGAATCAGAACGGGACATGTACACGCACATACGCAAAAGATTTTCCTGTCCATGTAAGGTCTACTGCGCATGCGTGACTGTGGGTAAACTACTACCTTAAATGAAACGCAAAACATTTAAATGTTTTATTTTTTTAAATAAAATAGATTAACTAGCTTGTAATGTTTTTTATGCATCTATACTGTAAAATTACGACAGGCCCTGACCTTAAGTTTGTACACAAAATAATAAAGGATTATATGAAAAAGATATTTCTTAGGTTGATAAACTGCTTTTTGAAAGTATTGTTAGCATACATTTTCCCGAACATAAAAAATGACTACATATTACGTGATAGGGCAGAAGAGCAGTGACAAAAGTACAACATGGGAATTGAACAGAACTTTAAATTAATTTTTTTTGGAGTGAGAGAAAATTAAAAACTGTTTTGAGACTTAATCATGGATGATTATGAATATATTATGAGGTCATAAAATGATTTGTAATGGTGGGACACAGTGGTGCGCTCAAGATCATCCGGCATTTATGATAGCGGGGGGTAGCAGACAGGAGAGAGGGAAAGAGGAAAGAACAAGTAACAGCAGACACCGAAAGAAGCGTGCAAATTAGCTTGGGCCTTGCTCACGGCAGGAGTTGGACGAGTGACTGGGTATTTCTACGCAAGAGAGAGATACCGCGACGGAGAGATACGCGGGTACATGAGTGAACGTTGGTTGACGTCGCCAGGAGAGTGACCTTGTGAGCGAGAGGTATTTTATCATTTTACTAGCATGAGAAATATTCGATTCCTTCTTTGGAACCCTGAGTCCATAATAGAAATTAATTTAAATTTTTTATTTTTTATTTTAAATGGACTTACTCTCATTGTATCTAGCTTGTTTTTGCCTATGCGAATGCTGTTTCTAATGTATACAAGATATCCTTCGTATGAGGTGAAGTTTCTGTTTTTGTTATGGTAAATTTTCTTTTGATCAGGGATGCTTCTCTAATTTTCGATAGCTATATTTCTGTTTTCCTCTAGGCTTTCCACGTTATTTTTGTTCAATTTAGGGGGGTGTGAAAGAATCATCCATTCCATCCAACAAGTATCTAGGCGTAAATTTTGTCATGCTATACACAGTAATATTATAGTTGTTGATCTACAGATCCGCTATAAAGCTCTAGGGTGGGTGTTTATTCTCCGAAATTTTGCACCAAATCGAATTTACTGACGTTTGTTGTCTCGCTTTGTTCGTTTGAAAATAGACAATCAACAACCGTGAAGATAAGTTTATTTTTGCGATTTTAAGAATCTTTCAAATTACTTTGCGTTAGTGCCACCATATTGATCTGTCAAAAGTAATTCTGACTGTCCCTTTCTCTTTTGAATTTCTTCAACTAAATCAAAGAGTCTTTGGCAGATTGGGTTTTTGAAGTGAGGGCAAAAAAGTTTTATTTTAAGTGGTTGATTATTAGATGCAAATATTTCTTTGGTGAATTTTTTCTGCAAATCCTCCTATTGCATCCAAGGATATAGTTTCAAATGGTTTGAAGCCGGGCCTAACTGTGACAGAGGTTGTTTAAAGTTTTCGAATCTCGATTTATGTTTTGCACACGTTTTGCATGTTTTACAAATACGTTTTATGTATTTGTGCATGTTTTTAAAATAAAATGGTGTTAAGTTAAGGTTAATTGTTTTACACCGATGTGGCTATTGCCGTACATCATTTTTATCAATCTAATGCCGTAATCTTCAGTAATCTAGAATTTTTCTTTGTTACTTAAATTTTTGTAGTAGACGTTATTTTTAATTTTTGATTTCTCATTTTTTGAGTACAATTATTATTGGTCTTCACTCATGTCATTTAACGTAAAGAAGTTTACTATTTAGGTGGCGGATTCATTGGTATAATTTTCACTTAACACTGGATTGCGAGAAAGGCAATCAGCTCCTTAATTTTTTTTACGGGATTATATTTAATGTCAAATTCAAAGTTTGAAATGTAATTCGATATCTTTTACAAATCGGGATACTGACATTTTTTTACTTCGAAACCTTTTAGACGCTTGTAATCAGAGAGGATTGTAAATTTTCGGCTCATTAATTGGTATTGCTAGTATGAAATTGACTCTGTTATTGCTAACCATTCGAGAAAGATTGCACGTTTTTTTTTGTAACTAAGTGAATTTAAAAAAAAAAATACCAGTTTTAGCAAGTTATTTTTCTCGGATTGCTTTAGGGTCGCTCCAATTAACTTTTTAGAAGTATCCGTGAATGAACATATCAAGTTGCTTGGATGGAAAATTGTCAGTATCGGATTGGCACATGCACATTGTTTTATTTATCAAAGCTTAGTTCACATTCCTGTGACAAATCAAAGCGTAAATTTTTTCTCAGCAGGTTGTGCAAATGTTGTATTATCGCGGACGCATTTGGAATAATTTTTAAGTAAAAGATTATTTTGCACAAGAGCTATTTTATATTTTTTTGCCTTGAAGGTTTTGAAAATTTTTCATCGTGGTTAAATTATCAATAATGGCCTATTGTATTTTCCTCTACAAGGTGGCGTAAATACATAGCTGAGTTTTCAGCAAAGCTATATTTTTTTCTAGTTCAGTTTGAACCCTGCTGTTTTTATGGCTTTTATTACCTCGTCAACATGAACCATGTGTTCGTTGCAACTCTTCGAAAAAACTAGTATATCCTTAATGTAATTCATAGCAAAAAAGTCAAAATTATTTTCGTAAATTATATTACTTACAATACTGTGATAGATTTCTGGAGCTGATTAAGGCCCAGACGATAAACAAGACCATGAATAATGTCTATTATGAGTGATAAATGCTGTCTTATGTTTATCTTTTTTCCTGATTGGAATCGACCAAAATGCCAAGAATACATTAAGTTCTGTAAAATATTTGAAATCACGCACTATGAGTAACAAGTCACCAATAATAGGAAATAGTACGTAATTTAAGAATCTGTTTCAGCCTTTTTGCCACGTATTTAATCTTAATCAACTTAACTGCAGCTTCGTAATTTTTGTTTGCCCCGATATTATATTTATATTCAGCAAAAATGCTACTGTGTTTTTTAGGCAGATCATCTAGAGATGGTACTTGGCAACTTACAGACATGTTTACGTTTCCGGCCAAAGTGTTTATTTAGTTTCGCTTTTTTGACTGATTTTTAAACCTTTGCCTTGGAAAAAGGTGAATTGTTTTATGGCACCTAATCCTAGAAGGACGTCATCATTAAACGCGTTACTTTTTATTACAAAGAAAAACCAATTTTTTTTTAATAAAATGAGCCGAATTTTAAAATTTGACCATACCATGAAATGTTGCGCTAATTATTCGATATCTCAACGATCTATGCAGCTCATTTTGTTGCAAGAACAACGATTTCCGTTAAAAATTGTCAATTAAAACCGAATAATTTGCGCACCATGTGATGGTATAGTCAAATTTTTAAATTCGACTTTTTTTAAAAATATACAACACTATAGCAAATATAGCCATATGAGTATGCATACAATTTTTTATACATTGAAATTTTTAGTAAAGTTATTATTGAACCTAATGTTTCAGTTGAACCCGAGAAAGAGCTTATTTTTTTCACCTCACTTATGTTGTGATTTAGCTGTAGTCTCTTAAGGGTCTCAAAATTCATTGCCGATATATTTAAGCCTGAATTGTATAATTGAGTAGACAAGTGAGTTCACCTGCAAGAAGAACATTCAATACAATAATAGAGGCAGTTATTCGTTTTTTGACTAGTCAGAAGATGAGATACTCTCTTGCATTTCTAGGTAATTGACCGTTTTTTTTTTTTCGTTTCTAATTTTACGCCTCATTTTAGAATAATTATTGTGACACAAGTTTCCTGGGTGATATCTGTTTGTAAAACCCTTTTTCGTGCAATGCAAACAGGGTTTAAAATTTTAACAATTTGCGATTTTATTTCTCACCTTAAACCCGTTACTTGTGGATTTTTCACTTCCATTTGTATTTACTACTAGATGCTTCAATTGCCAAATACGTGATAATAAAGTGTCGATTGTCTTGAAATCGCTATTAGTAACGCGCAACCTAATGTAGTTAGGGGACCCAACACTTTTAGATTTATTTTACTGTTGACGGTCGAGTCACAGTCGGCATTGACAGATAAATTTATTTTCTTTCGAGAATAATCTAGTAGTAGCCCGTTCAAATGACAAAAAGTATAGGCATAGTTTATTTCCGGCCAATCTACTTCCGCAAACGTATCAAGGAACGAGTTCTGCCAAAAATCCCGCCCATATGGAAGGGAGCGTGTTTTCAGAAACGCTAAAAACCAATCAAGGGTTGGTCGATCCAAAAAGAGTCTTAGCACCTCCAAACAGCACGTGCTTTTGATGCCTAAGTAGTCGCACTCTTCAACAAGAAGATGAAAGAATGTATTCACATTATGATGTTTCCCTGACAATTTCTCTGGCATCATATTTTTAACAACCGAATGTATGGGTTGGTTATTCATTAGTTAAGGATAAGGAAGCTTAAGGAGGAGTAGTGCCAGGGTTGATGCAAGTCTGAGCCTCGTCCAGGTACTGATCATCAAAGCATATATTACTCTCTTTATCCGAGTACTCGTTCTTCAAATCATCCACTAACAAAATTTGAACTTTTCGGAACTGTCCCCTTGTCTTCGTGCACTTAAATACGTTTTTGACAAGCTAGTATCAAACAAAGATGGGTATTGTTACGGTGACTTACAAAACGAAGAAAGACGTTCACGGCGCGCCGTACTGACACTTGATGAAATAAATTTAAGAAAAATCTGTTACCGTCCGAACAAGCACACTTACTTATTCTGGGCTAGTTGATTTTGGTAAAGACGGGCAGTAAAGCTCTTGTATAAAGGATCTAGCAACGCATAGGCTTGTATTACAGTATCGGTTCTGGAAAGATAGATTGACACAACCGACTGTAGTCTTCGCTTCTAAAAATTTTGTCGACGGACAAGAATGAGAAAAAATCGTTATTTACTTGGGGGCAAAAATTCACGAAGATGGGGCAAATTTATTGAAGATGGGGCTTCTACAAATAGAAAAATGTGAAAGTGTCTAGACAGAGCCACGTCCTTTAGTAACTAAAAAAATAGTTTTACGCATCCTTTAGACGAGGAAGGAAAGATATTTGTTTTCCGACACCTCACACCTGATTAAGTATGTAAGAAATAGATTATACATATACACATCGCCTTCAAGTAAGTATACCGCTTCTGTAATGATGTGATGCCTTTTTGTTATGCTGATTTTATACTCTACTTTCTTGCCTCAGGTATCTTTGAATATTTTCTGCACCCTCGATATGAAAAATAGCATTTGACACTTATGTACATCCAGCTGGGCGACCGCAACAGCCAGTCATCGCCCCGGAGGAGATGCGTTCTGATGACGACAAATACCATCTAAAATTAATATTGAAATGTTGCCGCTGAATATTATTTTATATTTTTGAGTTGGCTCATGGAAGAAAAGCATGAAGTAGCGCTAATAAAATCTTGAATCGTAGCTAGATACTCAACACAATTACGTAGAATGGAAGAATTTTAATGATTTGTATAACGTTGATTTTGCATTACTTGGTGATGCCCGAATTGGTCCAAAAATATCGCGAACACACGTAGAGTTGGATAACGCGTCAAAGATGGGTTTTAAATTGGCATCATATAATTAGCAAACTGAAAGTGACAGACTTGACTTCACTTTCAACAAACTCTCACAATCATTTTCTTTTTATCAGATTTTCAGCGATTTCGTTGCAATTGATTTGCGATATTACGCCAGTCGTAAAATACAGCAACTTCGCGGATGTAAAGATACAGTTGAGTTCTGCCTAAAAATAAACAATTTATATAATGCTTTAAAAGAAAATCAATCGAACAAGAATCTACAAATTGATAGTAAGGACTATAATGTGAGAAAATATGTATATAGTCAAGTTACTATGAGCATGATCAATAAAAGGTCTAAAATTTTCCTTATAATATGATAAATTTTATAATTTTACATGCGCTTTTCAACTTACTTTTTGAATATTTTGTAATTTCTAGTAAGGAACCAATTTTGCGATCATTTTGCTTAAAAACCGAATCTATATTCTCTATAAAATTTTCAATTGTTGCTCGCATGTAGCCAATGTAATTATGTTAATTATTTAAATAACGTTAGAATCAAGAAAATATATATGTGTATCCTTAGCCTCTAACACTACGTTTCAGATTTTATTGGAATCTCTTAAGTGGTTGAATCAGTGGGAGAAACGAGTGCAAGATGGACTTATATTTGAATATGAATTTCTCAGTAAGCAAACAGCCCGAAATAGTAGGATGTCGATTTAATCAACGTTGGACTTTTGTGAATATGTTACAGATCATTATAATTTCAAACACTTACTGACTGGTAAAGTAAATCAAGACAACTTGGAGCTGATTGCTTTTACTTTGTAATGCGATGAAAACTTCTGTGCCCAACAAATAATTTCTTTCCAACATGTGATAGTTGTTACAGAAATAATTTTATTCAAGCTTAATAATTTGTTAACAATTTTAACGAAATTTACACGAAAACCAAATTCAAAACCAACACGTCATTACAGAACATGAAAAACAGAATCGATAAAACAATAGAAAATGAATATTGGGTGGCTGATGACGTTTTCGAACACAATTATGCATCATCAGAAGGTGTGGATTGTATTATTTACTACGTTACAAGTTCTCTACATTTTAATCCCAATATTTAGCATTTTGTGATGTCCAACGCATTGTTTAATAATGTGAACTAACATTTTGAGGTAGTTTACATAACACACTAACCCTTATGCTAAAACATTCAGATTTAAAATCATCATATTAGTAATACTTACTCGAGAAAAATAATTTCCATCAGTGAATAAGAATAAAACTGTGCTTACACTTTCAGAATCAAATTTGTTTATTGTAATAATACCACATTAGTTGAAATTTGAAAAAAATTTTATTTTTGCATTCTGATGTAGACCAATTGTTCTGTATTTTTTGATTACGGAGAATATTGTTCCTGTCTTTAAAATTCTTTTTGTTTAAATCAGCTATTTTATACATCTGATGCTTGAAATATTCTTATAACTGATAAAAAGACACTTGACTTAGTGGTTGATTATCTTCAATCTTAATTAAAAATCGAATATTGCCTTAACAGCTGTTTAAGTACACAGTAACTTCTTAAGATGACTATCAAATTCCAACTAAACTTTATTACGTTGTTTTACCATTTGATATACATACAAAGCACAGAATCAATACATATGAATACAATATCAGTATACGTAATACATTGACATCGTGGTAATATTACAGTTTTGAATTTATTGAAGGTGAATTAATAAATTCTATCCAGCCGTTTCATAATCTGCCTGAATGTTTGAATTAATTATTGTCTATTGCTTCAAAAAAATCTAGTTTTTTGCTTTTTTTTACTAATATGTAGTATATGATATTGATAATCAAAAACATGGTAAAATTTTATTAAATTACTAGAATACGTCGAATCATTAGTCTTATTGTTAAAGGCCCTTTTATCTTCTTTGTCTCGTTTTTCAAACGATCTGCCTGTCTGGCCAAAATACAAACTATCACAGCCCGGTGTACCACTCTGTATCTTTTAAAAATTCCGAATTTTTTTTCTTTGTCATTATTACTTTTTTTGGTCTTGAAAGCTAAATCGATATCAAATTGTTTGAAATATTGTAAAATTTTGTAAGAATGTGTGCTAGGCAGTATGTTAATTCGTGATATTGACTACCACCATCCTTTGCACACAAGGAGAAGACATTATTCATAGCGTTCTTCAATCTCACTTTATTGGGTATGTTATCTATAACAACTGGGTTACAACCATTATTAAATGCTAGTTGTTCAAAAATGTTAAGTTTGTATAAGAATAAGAATTCTGATGGCTCTAAAGGATTGCTAGAGGATTCTGTATAAAACAGTAAAATACGACTATTTTATGTAAATATCGGTGAAATGATTTATTGTGAATTATCATATCTAAATATAAGGGTTAACGGTAAATATTAAAAGTAAAACGACTATTCATTTATATAATAGAAAAGTCCAGAAAATAAATTTAGTTGTTATTCTCCATTTCTAATGTAACTTGTAAGTTACTATGCAAACTATTAATGAACTAAATGAAAATAAATGTTTTCGAGTACCCGTCGAACAAACAATGATATTGTCCCCGTATCTATGTCAAAACAATAAATATTTAGAAAGTAAATGAGACATGATTTTTTGTTGAAGCTCTTTTATAAATATTTTCGAAAGCGATGGGCTGATTGGGTTACCCATAATTAGACCATATTTAGCAGAATAAAAATCATTTTGAAATTGAAAATAATTATGATTACAACAGTCCTTAATACTAATAAAATTTCTTTATACATTAATTAATTCATCGTATTCTAGCATAATAGATTTTCGACGACACACTGTACTTTACGGGTTAATGTACTTCGAAAAAGATTTTAAACATCAAATGAAAGTAATTTGGTGTTATGTGAAAAATGTACATACTTTATTCTATTAACTTATTTAGTAGAATTTTTACACTGAAAGTTGATCCAAACTATTTGTTGAATAAAATGAAATCTATCCAATTCTTGAATACTTTGTATGAGAAAGAGGTATTAGAAGATACAATTAAATGGATAGGAAAATTATATTTATGTAATTTTAGTAGCGAGTAACGTGTTGGTATTTGTGGATAGAATTACTAATGTATGGTATGAAAAATGATTAAGTATACGATTTGTCTTATAAAAAGTTATTATTCACTTTTGAAATTTTTCCGTAGTGTCTTCATTCAAAACATCAAAATTACCTAAACTAAGAAAATCGTTTTTTTCTTAAACCTAACTCGCCCGATCAATAGCAACGACCATCTGCTACTTATCTGTTCGAGTATTGACAACATCGTTCATTATCGTTTTCTTTCGAATGCTCGAGGCTGTGTTAAAGTAGTATCTATTGACTGGGTCAGGATTTTATCTTTGATATGTTTTGCTAAGTTGTGCTTTACTTGTTCCAAATTTTTACGAAGTGTATCTGGTAGACTATTCACATTGCTTGGAAAAAATTCACATTCAACTACTTATTTTCTTTTACACCACTGTAATCATTAACATTACAATTAAATTTGAACCTTTTTAAAGACAACTCATTTTCATTATGGCAGATGTTGTATTTTACACTTTAACAAGTCTATTAGCAAACTTAAAATGAGTAAAACTGTCGCGATTAATATCACTATGTCTAAAGTAACATGATCTCTAATTTTTGGTGATGTTAAAACTTTTAAATCTTTTTTCCTTATTTTTTTGTCACACATATTTTTTATTTACAAATTTATTCCTTTTTAACTTATCTCACTGTCGTCAATGTCAGATTTAATATTAGTAAGATTATATAGAGGTTCTGAATGAATGATTTACAAATAAACACCAATACTATCTCTTTTGTTGTATTGTTCTTCCTGTCTTCCCGTAACCGTTTATTAATTGCTACCCACCTAGCTCTTAAGGGTGATGATAAGTACGGCCAATCAGTTTTGATGAAGATGTTAGTTGGAATTAGCTGGCGTTTTAAACACTCGTTAGAAAACCAGATTTTTGTGTGCAAAATTTGCAACGTAATAAGAGTTTGAAGTATTAATTAACTAAGAAGCTGGTATCAGCTTGTTTCAAATAATCCATGTTCATATCAAAACTGATAAATCTACGTATTCTAGTCATTTTATAAATTAACATGATGTTTTTGGTAATCATTATGAAATGCTACATATTTAAGACAAAGAAAAAAATTAGATTTATTAGAAACGATGGAAAATAATAAATTTAAACATTTAGGCAGATTATTAAACGGCCAGTTAGATCTTAATAATTCACCTTTATTATATTTGAAAATGTAATATTACTATCATGTAAATGTATGCTGTGTACTGATATTGTACTTATATGTATTGACTCTGGTGAGGCAACGTGATATAGTTTAGTTGAAATTTGATAGCCGTCTGAAAAAGGTAACGTGTACCGAAACAGCTATCACGGCAATACTCGATTTTAAATAAAGAGTAAAGATTTTAAACCACTAAGTTAAGTGGGTTTCTATTTGTTATGAACATTAACCTTTTTTAAGTATCGATCAACAACATTAATTATTAAAAACAAGCTGATACCAGCTTTTTGGTTAATTGGTATTTCAAACTCTCATTACATTGCAAAGTTTACATACAAAACATCTAGTTCTTTAAAGAGTGTGAGAAACGATAGCTAATTCAAACATACATATTTAATAAGACTAATCGGCAGTTTTTATCACCATCTAGAAAACCTAAGTGTGCAGTAATTAATAAATAGTTACGAGAAGACAGGAAAAAGCAGTAAAATAAAAAAGATATAATTGGTGTTGATTCAACAGTAATTCATACAGAACTTTCATGTAGACTTACAGTATTCGATTCAACGTTTTAGACAGAAACATAACGACAAAGGTGAATAAAATTGTATTTAAAAATATGTGTGTCCAGAAAATCAGTTAAAAAGATCAATAAGATTTAACATCACTAAAAATCCGAGATAATCTTACTCCAGACATAGTCTTGTAGATGGACTCGTTAGCTTGTCAACTACAACATTTACCATAAATAAAATTAGTCTTCTTCAAAAAAGTTTCGAATTTAATTTTAGTGTTGATGATTACAGTGACATGAAAAAAAAATTTAGCAGTTGAATGTAAAGTTATTTTAGGTAATGCGAATAGTCTACCAGATACACACCGAAACTATTTATAAAGAGTAAAGCACAGTTTATTATGAATTATTAAAAATGCATAAGATCCGTTCCCAGATTATAAAAATGACTTCAATACAGCCTCAAGTATTCGAAAGAAAACAATAATACACGATGTGGTCATCACTCAAGCAGATAAGGGGTAGACGGTTTGTGCTATTAATCTTGCGGATTATGATTCAACAACAATATTTTCTTAGTTTAGGTAATTTTGATTGAAAAACTTCACTTGCTAATAACATTACATAAAAACGATTGTCCTATCCATCCAGTTGTAACTTATAATACAAAGTATCCAAGAAATTGATAGATCTCATTTTACTCAACACAAAGTTCCTATCAACTCACAGTGTGAAAATTCTACTAGATTAGTTAATAGAATAAAGGATAATTATTTTTAACATAACACCAAATTACTTTCATTTGATGTTAAAAATCTTTTTCGTAGTACATCAACCCGTAAATTACAGTGTGTCGTCGATAATCTATTATGCTAGAATACAATATTTATCAATGAGCTTAAACAAAAAATTATGTCTCTTGTTACTTTGGCATGGATACGTGGACATCATTGTTTGTTAGATGGGTACCCGGAGACAGCTAGATATTTTCTTAAATTTTATTAATAGGTTAGATAGTACTTGTATACGAATAGAATCTACATTAGAAATAGAAAAAAACAACCAAATAAATTTCCTGGACATTTCCATTATAAAAATAGTGATCGCTTTACTTTTAATATTTACCGTAAACCTTCATACACTGATATTATAATCATCAATAAATCATTACACTAATAATCGCATAGAATGGCCGCATTTTATAGCTTTGTATATAGAACTCTAGCATTCAATAATAGTTATACCATGGTTGTTATAGATAACATGCTCAATAAAGTAAAACTCAAAAAAGTTATGAATAATGTCTTCTCCTTGTCTGCAAATGATGGCGATGGTCGATATCACGAGTCAACATACTTTGGCCCACATTCTCATACAATTTTACAATTTTTTAAACTATATGATACCAATTTAGCTATCAAGACTAATCAAAATCTCTAACAAACAATAAGAAACATCAAAGACAAAATCAACAAAGAAAATAAATCGGGCGTTTCTAAAAGACATTGTGGTATACCGGGATGTGATAAATTATATTTCGGCCAGACAGGCAGATCATCTGTAAAACGACACAAAGAACATGAAATTTCTTTCAACTATTAAACTGATAAATCAACGTGCTCTAGTCATTTAATAGAATATAATCATATTTTTGATGATCATTATTCAATTCTTCATATTTGTAACAAAAGCAAAAAACTAGACATTTTAATAACAATGGATATTAATAAATGGAATCATCCAGGCAGGTTATTAAACGACCAGTTTGTCCAGGAGACAGGTCGGTTCCTCAGCCAAGGCGAGACTGCCCGACTCCGACTCTTTTTCTCGCTTTTATAGCCGACTAGTAGATGAACTAGATTATCGTAATCTAGTCATTTACGGCGCAATTACCACTTTTCATGAGCTCTGTATAGTCTTGCGCATAGAGACTCTCTATCCGAATGCGCACTATTATGTGCTCAGCGCGGAAAAAAATTTACATTCAAATCATGACTCATACTTTTAGAGAAATATTTAATTCTTAAAATTACTTATGTAACTTCTATTTTTAAGTAGTGAATATTAGAACTAAAAAATTAGAAAAACAAATTATAATTCAAGAAAATATTCAATTACGATAAACATGAGTATGCCTTGTAACAACGTTAAAAAATGAAATTAATGTTTAGTACTACTGTTTTGTACCGCATGTAAGGCTGATTGTACCTAAATAGGAAGTTCCTATAGAAGAGTACATGTTTTTTACAAAATATTATTTTTTTATGTATTTCAACTGGTGAAATAAATACAAAATACTCAAATTTTCAAACAAAAACAAAAAGACATTGTGATTTGTTACCATTGAATTCTTGAAAAATTTTACTGGTTCATTAAAATATAATCGAGTAATATTTTCTATAAAATTAAAAAAACTAAATCAAATTTATAGAGATACAACCATACACGGAATGAAGGAAAGCCCCACAACGATTTGAAAAAAAAAATTAACTTCGGTGGGCTTCGTATTTTTTTTTTTTTTTTTTTTTAATCATCAAAATCTGAGTGCCAACAAAAATAGAATTAGATAACATTGTTATTTTCGTCGGTAGTGGGCATCGCTTTCGTCAAATATCTTTTTACATCTGTGGCTGGTGTGATCCGTTTTCTACTTGGCATTTGTTTGGGGTTGAGGAAGCAGGTAGGAAAAGGGTTTGTAGGTAAAAGTAACAGGATCGGGAGTGTCCAGGGTCATGGCTTTAAAAAGCGTGATTGTGTCAGGCCGGGGTTATTTGGTTCCCAAAAATTTTTCTACCAGTTCTAAGTTCTAAAGGACCCTTTCTTGTGCTTGCATGGATGGGATGATTAAAGGAAAATTTTCCTGAGTGTTCATTATAGGTCTCGGAATAAAAGGTTGTTTGTGATTCAAACTAGAATAGAAAAGGATTATCACAATGGATTTCATCCTGAGTTTTAACTTTAGGTAGTGCTGATTTTAGAGCTAAACAAGTCAGGTATTATTAGGGGTTTGCATGAGTATTTAGAAAGGGGAATTCATTGAAGCATCTATGCTCCTTCTTGACGTTCCGGTCTTATGAATGGACTAAGGTTGTCAGGAGGGTTCGGAAGCCCCTTCACCCAATTTCCAACCATCTTAAACCTCTCCTTTTGGACTTTCTTGTGTTCAGCTTCCTTTATCTCACGTCTTAGTTTGGCAATTGGGCCTTCGTTTGTGTATTTCTCTTGGAGTAGTACCTTCATTTTTTTCTATCCTTTCCTTTTGTTCTCTTTTCCTCTAGCTAATCCTTTTTACTGCCTGCCAGCGTCCCATCTATATATTCTATATGAGATTAGGCAACTGTATAGAAATGTATTAAAATTGTGATTTCAACTCTATGGACTTTGCAAACAAAACACATACCCAAAATTGCATGCTTTAATTTAACATGAGACGTTCAAGATCCTTAATCGTCTCGTCATTATCAATTTGAATATCGCCGTCTATTTGTGGTTGAGGTGGGTTTAGATTCTTATTGTTATGGTTATTCACTCTTTGGTTTATTTGTCCGAACTCAACTGTTGTTAAGCCATGGGCTTGTTGTAGTAGAGCTTCCAAACGCATACGTGTTCTTTTTATTTTTCTATTAATTCACCGCGTTTTTCTTTCCATCGTCTGTAAAATATGGTCGTAGGTCATTTCCGTGAAATGTACCTCTTATTGTATTGTTATGATTGGAAAGTAAATGTCGAGTTATTAATAACTTTGATATACTATACGGACCCTCATATAAAGTTAAAAATTTAGAATTTATTCCCATGTAAGCGAACCACAGATGGTTAGCTTTAACTGGTACTTGATCACCTGTTGAGTAGGTGTTAAAAGGTTTTTGCGCATTATGTTTTTTAGCTCGTTTTTCCCCCTTATTTGTTATATGTTTTGCGACTAAAGATAATTTATCACTGTGTGGAACTACTTGAGGGTCTGATACTTGGATCCATTTTTGCCAATAACGAGTTGGCTTTTTATTTAATTGTAATTCCATTGGGGTACATTCAATCGTCTCATGGTAGCTTTCATTTATACAGTCTTGGATCAACGTAATCCAAGTTCCCCAGTTTTGATGTTGATTGCTGACTAGTATCCTAAAGAAGTTTCCTAATTCCCGGTTTACTCTCTCGACAGTATTACTTTGTGGGTGTCTGATGGCTGAAAAATTGATTTTAATACTTGCTTCCTCTAATGTCTTTCGCCACTTTGCTGCGGTAAATTGTGTTCCATGGTCAGTCTGTACTCTGTTTGGTTTTCCGTAAGTTGGAATATAATGTTCAAATATTTTCCTTATTGTAGTTTTTGTGTCTGCTCATCGGATTGGGTATAATACTACGAACTTAGTAGAGACGTCTATTACTGCTAAGATATGTTTAACTCCACTTCTTAAAGTTGGTAGTGGACCATAAAAATCGATTGAGATTGAGTTTCCCGGTCCATTCGATATTATCGGTCTTGTCTCAAAATGTGATCCTACTGTATAAATTTTTGTCTTTTGGCAAAGGTCGCATGTGCGTAGAATTTTTTTGCAGCGAATTTTTTTATCTTTGGGTATGTAAAATCTTCCTCTATCATCTTAACATACATTAGCACCCGAATATGTGCGTGTAACTCGTGTATTTCTAAGATCAATGACCTTGCTAATTCCTGAGATAGAAGGATTTTCTTTCTGTGATTACAAAGCTGATACAAAATCTCGTTCTCATACTTATATCGAACATATGCATGTCCTTTTTTTATATATTTTACAATAAATTTTAATTTTTTATCTTGAAACTGTAAGTTTTCGATATTTTTTAGTTTTAAATTTATTTCTTTATTTTCTTCATATCAACTTAATGTATCTGCTGCAATATTTTTACTACCTTTTATATGTGATATTACAAAGTCGTAATCCTGTATGGACAGCATCCGACGAGTTAAACGTGCGCTCAGGAACCTGCATGTCATGAGGTATGACAATGCATGATGATCACATTTAACGTGTATTTGTGCACCAAGAATAAAAGAACGGATTTTATGCAGGGCCCAAACTATTGCAAGGAGTTCGAGCTCCGTAGTAAAGTAGTTCTTTTCCGCTTTTTTAACCGTACGGCTAGCCATATAGACCACTCTTTCAATTCTGTATTTTCCTGTTTGACAAAGTAGTGCTTCGAGTGCGATATTACTTGCGTCTGTGTATAGTGTGAATAGTTCATTTAAATTCGGGTGATTCAAAAATAGATCATGATTAAATAGCTCTTTTACACGGTTAAAAGCCTGCAAATGATTATCCCTTCATTTCCAGCTCTGGCCTTTGTTAATGAGTTCTAGTAACGGTTCCATTTCTTGCCAGACTCTATGTGAGAATTTCGCTCAAAATGTAACTAAGCGTTGAAAACCTTTTACTTCTCTGGTATTTCGTGGGATTGGGAATTTTTATATTTTTTTCAATTTCTTGGGATCAGATTTAATACCTTGCGATGAGAGAATGTGACCGACGAATTTAATTTCTTCTCGACAAAAATTCACTTTTTCGAAATTAACTGTTACATTTTCCCGTGATATTCTGTCCAAAAATAATTTTTATTGTTTTTTAAAGGTTGAAGATACACATAGATAGTCATCGACGAAATCAATTATGAACTCATGAATACTGTATAGCAAAAAATCAGACGCTCTCGTTAGCGCAGCGCTACTTATTTTTAATCCAAACGGTACAACTTTAAAGTGATAAGTCCATTTTTTGTCTGAAAATGCAGTATATTTTCGTGAATCTTGATGTAACGGAATTTGCCAAAAACTCGCTGTTAGGTCTATGCTTGTCATAACCCCAATATTACTACATTTACGTAATACTTCATCCATATCCTCAGCACCATCATGGTCAATATGTAATCTTTCCTTTATTTTACGCGCATATAAACATATCCTAACTGAACCGTTTGATTTTAATACAACGGTAAGGGTGTTTACATATGCATAATCCGATCGCTTTATTATGTCTAACTTCATCATTCTTTCAATTTCAAAATAGACTTTCTCTTTCAATTTTGTCGAAATCGGACACGGGTATAGAAAATAAGGTTCCTTGTTGGTAACGTGTAGTTTATTAATGTACGATTTAAAACGACCTGGCTCTTTGCGGAAAATGTGTCTGTATTCGTTTATTAACTTATTTATTTGTTCTCTTTGGAAATCATTAACATTATTTAGCCTTTGTAATTTTTCAGATATCTCTTTGGCGGACACATGTATATCTGTTTCAAGAGCTTCAACATTCAAATTTCTTTTTAGTTCTAGTTGATCTTCGTAATTTTGAATTAACTCTACTTCTTCTAGTTTTTTGTCTAAGACTGAGAACTTCAATATTTTTATTTTATCTTGAAAAGGAAACAAAATTTTATTCGTATCTATATCAATATAAAATTTAAATTTCTTTAAAAAATCAATTCCTAGAATACATTTACGAACTAATTTTGGGATCACGAGAAAATTGATTTCCAATTGAACCCTACCTATATTCACTTCGCCCTGAATTGATGCTTGACCCTTGCCGATTTTTCACCCGTGAATCCACATGCTTTAATCCCGATGACCGGTAAAGTCGATAAATTTTTCCAAAAGTATTTATGTTTTTCATACGTTTTCTCTGATATACAAGTCAATTTACTACCCGTGTCGATTAAGGCTTTTTATCTTGACTTTTTCTATTTCAATCTCTATTGCTGGACATACAAAGGAATCCTTGTTTATTAGCACATTTTTATCCATAGGCTCTTCAAGTAAGGAATAACGTAAGTTTTCGGATGCAGTATCCATCTCTGAATTGATTAGTACAAAAAAAAACTTGGATTCTCTTGCATTATTCGTGGATACATAAAATTTTTCATGAGATAACTTCTAGGTATAGTGATTCCAATATTTACTCTAAAGGCTTTCAATTTATGGATTATTTTATTTAGGTTGTTTAAGAAATAAATCATAAAAATGTGTGTGATACGTCTTCTTTTTCTGTGATTGGATCTTTAATTTTTTTTAAAGAATTCTCAAAGCTGGATTCAAACATTTTTCTTGTTTCAGTTGCTGTGGGTATTGAGTACTTAAAAATTTTTTGACATTCAACGACATTTTTAGCGTGTCGAGTTTTGTTCGGATTATATTCATTAAGCATTGATATATTATCTCTGTTGTCTCCCCGGCCTTATACTTTATTTCTGTACTCGACTAGAGAGCCCAAAGACACCGTATTTGGCTCTTAAGTATCTCGTATGATTTGGTTTGTGTCTTGTAAGTAAAAGTATGTGTCCCCCAAAGTTGTCGTCGCATCCAAATTTTTTTACTATGTATTCATGTATCTGCACGTTTGGGGCTCTGGGCACTACGTTTATTTATTTTCCAACTGCTGTATCTCTTCTACAATATTTATTGGGTTACGGTTAAAAGAATTATCATGTTGCCGTTCTACGTATGGCTGATTCCGATTATAATTGTATTAAGGGCTGCTATTATTCAAATTATTCCCGCGATCTCGCCAGTTTTAATTTTGTGCAGCCGGGGTAGAAGCGCGGAAATTATTTTTATTTGGGTTAGGTATTGTTTGTCTGATCGGGTCAATGACTGGATTTTCTCATACTGTTAAAGAGCTGTTAAGTGTACTTGTATAATTCATTGCATCAAGTAGTTTTACTAAGTCATCGATTTTATTTATACCACGTAGTGTGATTGATTGCTGTATTATTTCATCGAAATGATTTGCGAATTTATTGACAGCTTCTGCTTCAGAGGGTGGTCTTGTGAGCATTTTTACGTAACTTTATAGATTCAGTACACATTCACTTCGACTCATATTTTGTGCTGCATCGTATGAATTCCACTCTAAAGCACGCCAAATTTTCGCTTGAACCGCAGTATTACAATATTTTTCAAGAAATAATTTCTCAAAATCGAAAAATAGCTTTATATGCTCATTAATGTGTTCTAGCCAATTATAGGCTGGACCCTTTAAGGCTTGTAGTAAAATTAGTTTAATCACGCCTTGTTCGATCCCTGAGATTTCAATGTAAGTTTTTAGGTTCTCAATAAACTTAATAGGTTTTTCGCCAGCTGAAGCACTAAATGTCGGACAATCCATTTAAATCTGCGATATTCTCCGGCCTTGTACTGAATTAAATTTTCGCACGATTCTAGTTACCGTTTATTTTGTTCGATAGTTTTTAGGAAATTTTTATCTTCTCATTTTAAATTCAAAATAGCCTGAGTGTAAGTCATTAACGTTTGACTCAGTTTCTCGCAGGTTTTTGTGGTTTTTTCCCAAAATTTAGAGTTGATTGATCTAATCTTTTGTTTAAGTTATCTAATACTTTTGATTGTCGAAACAACTCGGCCTGCTGTCTAGTATTGTTTGCGCATAAGAGACTATTCACTTGTTCTAACCGTTCCATATCAGTGTTAACTTCATCAATCTGTCGAGACACGACGCGCGGACGTCTCGTCCCAAAGGCCAATTGCTTTTTGTGGTTATGTCCGTGGGCGTGTCAAGAAGCTGCGATTGCATGTTCTTGTCTCCCTATTGACTTGGATTTCTTAAGTTTTGATCATTATTAATCCCCAATATTTCAAACAAGTGTTCCCGTTGGGGATCTCCCGCAACGCTACTTTCTGGGTTATCTAATAATGGGTATATTTCATTCAACCTATCTCCTTTTAAATTTTGTAAGGGATTGTCCGTAGTATTGTTGATTCTTTAATTTAAAGGATCTGTATTTTTGGAATTCTGATTAACTACGGCAATATTTGCGTCTTTCCATGTTTGAACCATATTTTTATAAAAAAATTTTATAACAATTGTTATGAGATTTTTTATTTTAATTTATTTTATTTTTGAATTTACAATATTGTCAATAAACCGTACAAGGAGAATCTAAATATTTTTGTTTATTTTTTTTTATTCACTCAAAGTCGTTTGAATAATCCTCTAATACTCGGTTGGCCGGTAGTCTTTTAAAAATATGAGAAATTTCTTCGTGTATCAATGTAAAATAAAGGTTAAAATTTGAATCGGTTTCATATAAACTGCATAAATTTTTTTCTACCGATTTAAAGTCGCGTTTAATGGCGGTAATTGTGTGCTGTAATTTTTTGTGTAATAAGTACACCGCTCTGTATGTACGTGTATGATATTCATAAATTGTCTCGACTTGTGATTCTAAATTACTTATTCTTTGTTTGAGAATCGCATTTTCTTTATCGATTGTGTCACATCGCCTGGTTATTCCCTGTGTTTGACCTTCAGGTTGGGTAACAGCTAATTGCTTCCTCCTACGTGTTGTTATCTACAACAGACCGCGATATGTATTTTTCGTTTTAAATTTCCTAAATCATATATGTACTTATTCTGGGCTCCCTTTGGTGACGCGCGTGTCCCACCAGGGGTACCAATATAGATCCCAGTAACATATGCACAATAGTTTTATGATTTTGATGATTATACACTTGTTTAATAAGAATTAATAAAGTCTTCTAAGCTATTTTATATATATATATATATATATATATATAACCAAGAGAGTGTTAAGAGGTTTTTACAGTAAGAACAGTAAGGAAGTATATATGATGAGATGGGAAATAATTTTGTTTTGAGAGCACACTTTGGAAGAATTCGCCGGTATAGAGTACACCATGAAGTCAATTTATGATTCAGATACGGCAGGATGAAGAGATATGTGTAAAGTTATGAAAGTTGTTACTATGACTAATAAAGGTTTGGTACACATGTAACATAATAAGTATGGGAAGAATAGTATATTACGTACCTAGGGAGGAAAAGTAAAACGTGAGATATTAGTATTCTTTATTTCCTTCCGTAGTGCATATCCACTTGTTCACTAATCCTGTGCCATGAGGAAAATTTTTTCTTTCGTCGCAGTATGGTGAAAAAAAGGGTACAGAACTATAGGTGTTTATGTTTTGGAGAGAGCAAAAGAAAGACTTTTTCAGCGGAAAGAAATTGTTCGTATCAGGAATGTAAACTTTTTCCGGTTAAAATTGTAAGCAAAAATGGAAATTTTATTTTGTTCTGAAAATTCTCTTCTGAATTTGTTAGGGTTTTTGTCTAGTATAGAGACTTTTTGAAAATTCAAACTTTGATCGAAGGATCGATAATGGGTGGTAAGGACTAATCTTTCGTAACCATTGTCAATCAATTCCTCGTGTTCTTTTCAGCGTGTACCGAATTTTCTCTTACATTGTTTTACATAGCTTACGGGACAAAAAACAATTGCTCATTCTGATTATAATATGTTTACGAATAAAAGATAGAGGATTGACATCATTAACAAAAAACAGCGAATAAAAACAATATTCTCCTATTTTTAGGTAGATTTTGCTGGTTTGAAAGTCTTGTTGATTAAAGGAAATATGATGGCTTTGTTATGTATGGGGTTGTGTGAGAAGAAATTTAAGGTTAGACCTAAATGTGTGGGTTTTCTGTATGAGTGAATTACACAATTGGAGTTTAGTATTCAAGTGATCAGAATTTTAAGAAAGGAAATACTCAAGTTTTGCTCATTTTCTATGTTTTTTGCGAATCCCATCAATTAAGATGAGCTTTAAGATATTGACAAAATTTTTATTATGATAACTTTTAAATAAGACTATTGTTATATTAAAAATCATTAAGTTTGTAAGGGATTGGACCACATTATCTACATCTTATAAAAAAATGACAGTAAAATTTTGTGACAAGGATAATTCCAAGAATTTGGCCAAAAGAATAAATTATAGTCATGCTCAACATCAACAAAAATGTTTATTCAACCTTACGTAATGAAAATTTTTATTGTTTTGAACTATTCAGTTCTCCGACTTTCGCCTTTGATGATTAGTTCAAACAAAATCGTTTTGTACGCTTCATTTTTTGTATGAAAGTGTTTCTTTGTATTTTTGTTATAATATTCAGTGTAATGCTCTTTTACCAGGGTAGTGCGGCGAGAATTAACTAGCAATAAGTGGAACCACGTGAGATCCTTGAAATCGTCACTAGACGACCAGACGCGTGTTTTTTACCCATGCATTGTACTGACCACTTTGGGGTAGTTGAGAGAAAGAGAGAGAGAGAGAGAGAGAGAGACAAAGAAAAGGAGGTACAGCTGTCACGGGCGGAACCGAGCATGTATATGCTACGTGGATGCCACAACAGTGTGTGAGAGAGATAAGGAAAAAGAGTAGGCGTCCGCACAGCACTGTCTGTCTAACTAAGGGCACATCATAAATGTAGTGGCATAGGTAGTCCTGGCGTCGCATCGGTAACAATTTTGATAGACTCATTTATGGGAAGGCAAATCAACTTCTTGCAAGGCTTCTGGGCAAGCAAGGATTTTGATTTTTTGACCAACAATTTTGACTTACATTTTCGTGAAAAATTCGCAAATATGCCTAACTATGACGAAACAGTGTGAAAATTTCAAAAACGTTCATATCTTACGAATGAGGGCACGTAGAAAAAACGGCTCGTATCAATAAAAAAAAGATAAAAAAAAAGCTTGCGAAACGATGACTCATTTGATTTTAATACACGTTGTATCTTGAAAAAAGAGTCGTGAAGATGCACTTGCAAATTACTGCTAAGCTTACAGAGCAGTCTGGCGAGGTGGTGGGGACAGATACCGGCTATGCTATCTTCTATAGCAATTGCAGCACGCTGCTTTTTATTTTTCCCGTACATTTTCCCCTATTTAGGGGTCGTTTACAAATTACGTAAGTGCGTATTTGCCTGATTTTGGACCCCCCTTCTGCATATATATATACGTATGTATAAATTAATATCTATGTATATATATTTACATAGTCATTTTCTTTGCCACATTTTTATTTAGGAATATATTTGTAGGATGACTTTTCAACTTAATTTAAACTTATATAGAAGCGTATTAAATTTATAGAGTCGTAAGTGCGATTTCAATCGGTTGGTCGGGTCACTTTATGTATTAAGAATATCCATATATAGGTTACCCCATTACGCTGTTGCCGCGGCCCACGTGTGTTTGACGTGTCATGTATGTATGTACATATAGAACTTAGATATAAACTTGCTTTCAGATGCTTATGGGTATAGCAACCTAGCATGCTCAGATACGTTATACTGTTGCTCTCTGCTTTTTTCCATGTGCACAGATATAATTTTTATGATAAACTCTCATTGGCTGGAGTCTTTCTTCCCTGGCGCCTCTGAGCCAAGCTTGCTTAGTTGCCATCCCCATAACTGAGAACTATGAGAAGTACTAAGACTGGTTTTTTTAACTTTATATTGACTGGTGATCCATAAAGAATCCCACTATTGATAATTAAGAATATAGTTAGGAAATTTATTAAGAAATAACTATATTACAATCACTTGAGTTCTTACTATGATTTAAAGCATGATTCCAATTTACTTTTTTACTGTTGATTTCTTCAAAATATATACTTTATTTTTAACTCTTATTACATTTTTATTTAACAAGTAATCAAGGTAAAATATGGCCAGCAAAAATTTTGTCTGAATGATCAGGTGGTATTATTATCATTAATACAATCAATACTAATGAATTCATTTTTTTTAAAGTTTTTTGCTTATCCTTAACGTTAAATTAAAAAAAATTTTGATAATAAATAGTGTCCACAATAAAAAAAGTTGTGTGTCCAGATAGAAATTGTCTGTTCAGATTTTTTTCTTATTTTTTATTCGATTCACAAAATTTTGATTTTAAAGTTCGTCACAGAGTAGTTCGTAATAATGTTGATAATTGCAATCATTATAAGAACTTTGCATTGAGAAATAGATATTATATAAATGTTACAAACAGTGGAACTTACTATGGATATATGTCTAAATTTGATATTTTTAGTCGGAAGTTGAAATTAATAGCTTTACTGATTTATGCAATAGTAATGTTATAATAATTTCCAATAATTATTATTCAAAACACTCACTCGGAAATCAGAACAGTGAGTTAAAATTAACATTATATTTTAGCGGAAATTATGATTCTGGTCATCATGATGCTGTAGAATGCTTAAACACTGGTATTAAAGAAAATTCACAAGATACTCATAAAAGAAATTTAGATTTATCTAAAAGGAAGAATAAAGAATCCATCTTAAACAATATACCTTAAAAAAACAAAAATTCAATCAAAATTATAACTAAAACAGTGAATGTAAAGATAATTCATCACAATTATTATATTGAGGTGAAATGGCTTTGGAATGTCCATTTTATTCAGCAATTTTTCGGATAGAAGAAAACAAAAATTCAATTATTGTAAAAATAGAAAAATCACACCATCTCCATTAAAAAAAATGTAATAAAGATTTGAAAAATATATTTCTTCATCATGATAATTCTAGGCATTTGATTGGATATTACAATAACCTTTTTAGCTTTGCTATTTTCAGAGATAATGTTATACATGATAACAAAAAAGCAGTTCACAATTTGAAAATTCAAGGTCAAATATGTCATGAAACTCCGAATAGACTTATAAAATTTTATGACGTAAAACATTTTTACCGTCAATTATACATGTATATGATTTATTAGCCATAGAAAACAGATTGAAATCAAATGACTCTTTATGTGGAAAACATATTCAATTTTTGACAAGTACATTAAGCCATAATCCTCATGCAAAAAAATATGAACGTTATTAGTTGCATTTCTAGTGTGCAACAACCTTTAGTTTGTATATTATATTTCATTCGTATAAGCAATAAACATAAGCATACTACTAACTTCCGAATGCGGAGCTATAATTTTATCACAATCAGGAAAACCAGAAAACTATGATCTTTGCGTACCTCAAAAAGAACTGCCTGGTGATGTAGGAACATATATATATATATATATATATATATATACATATCCAAACAAATTATCACATCATGATGATCCGATACATTTTCTATTATTATTTTCTTCTGGAGATTTAGAGTGGAGTGCTGGACATGCAGAAAATGAAAAGAGTATTACTGCTTTACAATATTATGTATACAGATTATCTTATAGACCGTATGACACAAGTTTTAATCCATAATTATTCTCTAGGAGGTTGATGAAACAATTTATTTTACATGCTTACGTTATAAAAGAAAGTAATGGAATGAATTTTCAGAGAAACAACCACAAAAATTAAAAATTGAGTGGTATCAAGGACTTTTAGATCATATTTCTTGTAATGCATTAAATCTATCACAAAATTTTGAAAACAAAAGTTAGTTGGGAAATCTTTACATTTTTCCGGCTCCATATATTGGAAGTCCAAGAAACATGCAACAACATTATCAAGATGCAATGGCAATAATAAGGAAATGTGGTAGACCTGATTATTTTACACCGTTTTATGTAATCCTAAAAGAAAAAAGTTGAAACACATACTATATAGTTTAAAAAAAAATACTATTCCAACGACATTCTAAATACAACAGTTCGATTGTACCACACAAAATTACAAATAGTAATCAATGATATATTAAAAAACAAAAATTTGGGAAAATACTGGCATTTGTTTGCACCATAGAATTTCAAAAAAGAGGGTTACTACATGCATCCATTATTGTTACATTTCTTCCTAAAGATAAGCTACACACCTGCAGATATAGATACATTTAAATATGCTGAAATTCCTATGGACGATGTTTTATAACTAATTTTACTGATATTTGAAGAAGCTTAAAGCGTTATGTTACCTTCACAATCAAGAATAATTCTTGCGTGGGTTATTTTATCGGGAAACATTCAAGCTAATATTGTTTGGAATCAATTAAAAAAATATTTAATGGAAGATTCCATTGAAAATACAGAAAACAAAACAATAATTATTTTAAATGAAATATTCAAATCTGAAAATAAGTCTTGCATCAACTTTTGTTTACCTGAACCAATATTAGAAACATCGTTAACGGAAAATGATAAAATCAGAGAAATAGATACTGGATCAAGTAACAAATGTTTTAAATCTATGTTTAAAACGATAAATAATGATCTAAAATTTATTTTTGAATGGACTTATTACAATAACCATAGACCTCCGCTTCATAAATTTTTAAGTTCATGGGAGCATTTAAAGAACCTAAAGGTGGCTGACGATTTTCGTAACAACTTTATGCAGAGTGAATTGCTACTAGGCGCAGATGTACGTATACCCCGGTTTTTGCTCGATAGGCTGCGTAAAGGACACCCTGGAGCATCCATGGTTCAACGCATGATCTTCAGTTGGATTATTTTTGGTCCAGTATCTCTACCAAAGAGATCAAAATCACAAGTTAAAGCGGCGAAGGCAAAAGAGCAGACAGTGGTGGACAGGAGGGGCTAGAGGCAGGTAGGGCAGCTAGGGGCGGATAGGGGCTGTAAAGGGCGGCCAAAAAATATAAATTTCATAAGGTACAATTATGCTGAATAAGACAATTATGCCAGGGGTGGCAAGTGAGCGATAATGAGCAAAAACGGGCGGACAGGGGCGGTTAGCAGTAGAAGAGGGGGCTTAGCGACCATTGACATCATGACAACTATGTCATATAGAAAGAACTATATACCTATATATACATATATGTATGAGGCGTTCTCTGTCAACTTAGTCACCCCTCTCTGTCAATAATTGGTGAAGGTTCTTTTGGACTTTTTTGGTACCAGATTAAAGCTTATAACTTCTAGTTTTAACTGTTAAGTGACGTTTTTCTAATTTCCCAAATGGCGGACCCCTATGGCACAGACAAGTCAATGACAAAAAAGTTTTTTAAAAATAACACATGCATTACTATTTAGAAGATTGAACAAAAACCTTCTTTTTTTGTACATCTTAACGTTTACTATAAATTCACTTATCTTGTTTACTACAAACCTAATTCGTCGTTTCTAGTCTTAAAAAACCTAATAAAAAGTAATTTTTTACGTTCAACGATCAACTAAGTGCAAATAAGCACAGTGTCAAAATGTATTTGTATGTATTTTTAATAATTTAATACAGAAGTAATCATTTTTTTTTATCATTAGTACTGTTTGTCTTACAAAACCTCAAAAACCCTATTAGAAATGTGATATTTCATGTCAAACATTTGACCCAATACTAATTAAAACAATCGTAAAGCTTTTTTGTACATACATTTATTGATTTAATGAAAAATAGCCGTATTTCTAGTGTTACTGACTGTTTTATATACCTAACCTTAAAAGACCTTTTTAAAAAGCAGCTTAATTTGATTAAAGTACAAACTAACATGAATTAAAGAAAATAACTTACATGCATGTTTTTTTAAATACCAGTCTTACCTTATTTTTGACTTTACATCCTGCATGTCGTCCCCAACCTCAGTAATCTCTGGAAAAATTTATTTTTTGTTCTCAATTGTGTTCAGAAATACTCTCAATTTTATTAAAAAAATGTTTGTGTGTATCATCATCAACACTATATATAGTTAACCTGTTTCTTAGTAAGAAATAATTTGAGTTCCCTTTACCTTAGAAACCTGTTTAAAGGAAATTTGAGTTCGAAACTTTGTTCAATCAGCATTTCTCATGAAAATATTTATTTGGTCCATCAGATAGTCTGTCAAAAAATATTAGACACGTATTTTTTCTTTTTTCTCGTAAACAAAAAATGACGAAGATAGAGCACATCAAAGATCAGGAGTAAGAGGTGATGTGCTCTATCTCCGTAATTTTTTGTTAACGAGAAAAAAGAAAAAATACATGTCTAATATTTTTCGATAATCTATCTAATGGACCAAACAGATTTTTTTGTAAAAAATGCTAATTCAATAAAAAATAGAAAAAAAACATAGTTTTTTCAGGTTAAAAGTGAATTTAAGCCTACTTTTTACATCTTTGAGAAAGGTTGAGAATATCCTGGAGCTAATTTTCGTTTGAAGTATTATCTATTGTCTCCGACTACCGAAAACTGATCAGTGGAACATAGATCTTCGCTGAGGAATTACTTTGATCATCGGGAAATAATGTAGGAAAATTATTTTTATTTTTTTGGTCCCCTTATACGAATTCCATTGATTTTGTAACTGCATTTTTAAGTTTTATTCACAAGGTTTCTGTACATTAAACAATGATTATTTATCAGTAAATGTACAAATACGCACATTAACGTACACGGAAAAATGATGTATTTTTGTTTAATTATATATAAACCCAAAGCTATTTCGGGCATTAACAAATCTTTGAACAAACATATTCTTTTCTGGTGATACTATAAAAGAATAATTATTTTGTATTTCGGGGGTTGGTGGAGCATTCGCAAAACTATTTCTAAGTCTTTTTTGTATTCTTGTATGATATGCACTGCTACAAAAAACACTTCTATTTTTTTACAATTTTTTTCACCCTACTTCAATAATAACTTTAGACTTGTAATTTACTCTGTTAGCTTAGCTTACAAACTTGATCGAGCTGCTTTACTTTTGAATGTACCACCAATGGCATCACACGGGCTTTTCCAATAAGCCATGGCGTTAGAATGCCATTCCGCTGCGATCCCGAAGTCTGCTTCATGATTTATTTCAATATGTAATTGAAATCGATTCTCAAAATGTTGTTTTGCTCCAACTGTTACTTAGATAATTTTTTCAACGGATGGAAAATTTGTTTTTACATGCGATAGGAGAAATTTTTGAACTGTGTATACAGCTGCAGTATCGTGCTTAGTATTGTCTAGTAAAAATATCAGACCCTTGTTCCACATCAGTACCTGTTTTAAAATAATGAACAATAGGAAAGACGGAGCATTGGTCGTTGTTGTAGTAGAACGCTTGAACAGCATCTTGAATGACATATTCGTAATTCTCAGAGTGATCCATATAAATAAAAAACTTATGAAGACACAAATTTTGTTTCTTTTCTTCGCGATATAGTTTTTGCTGTTAAACGACGCACGCATGCGGTTTTAATAATAACTTCTCGCGCAGCTTATTAAGTAATTCTTCAGCTGGAAGAACTACAGATTGCAAAGTACATCTGTCTGTTCCGGTCCACTAGCTAAATTAAATGTCTTCAATATTTCAACTCTTAAAACATTGGAATATGGTTTGTAGCATATTGTTGAAGTCAAGGAACTTCTCCTTAATGACAGAAAACTCTATGTTCGTGACGAGCAATTTGTTCTTAGTAATTCTTATAGTTTGAGATTAGTTTATCAAAATCTTCTATCAATTTCTCAATATTCATGGGATCTAATATTAATTTGCAATTTTGATGGATCGTACATACACAAACACAATGCGTACCACTAGCTCCAGCTAGTAAATAATGCTTGGGTCTTAGCTTAGTAAATGAACTGTACCTAACAGGTTTTTTAATGTTCTCAGTTTCATATTTTAAATACACAATTTTTCAGGTCTAAAAGTAAAAGATGCTTTTGTACAAATGCACGATCATAACCTTATTGAATAGATATTACATCCTTAAAGCCGGGCATAACTCTACTGTTGCTATCGCTCTTATACAAATTAACGACCAGAAATAGAGTTTCTTATAGTAATTTTTTACCGACTTTCGTTGCACAAGAACTCGAACTCCATTTGAAGCCTAAACGTCTTTTGCCTTCTTTGCAAGGTACCTGCTACATTGAAATTCAGCAGCTATTTTGCGTTTAATCCAGGATACGGGCACTAATTTGATTGTTGGAATTCTGTACGGTACTGGAAATTTATTTACATTTGTTACAAATTCTTGACTTTTCATTTAAATTTGGAAACTTTCTCTTTAATTCTTTCGACAACGTTCTTAAGGTCTTTCCTTTATGCCCATCACAATAGAAAGGGGTTAAACTATCTGTCTAAATTATTAGTAGATTATGTTGTCATTTTAGTAAAGAAACGTTTACAAAAACTATAAGGTACTACTATGAATAAAAGATGAGTCAACGATTAGTTCAATATCAATTGCTAAGGGACATAAGTAGGTACGGCAACTCAGAAAATAGCACAGGACCACAAAAATAATGAGTGCATAAACAAGTATTCCATATTTTATTTATTTATCTACAAATAATAAGAAAAAAACTTTCTTACGTAATATCCATATACAATACAAGCCTTATACGGGAATAGTACTATTATAGTACTACTTATATAATTTCTTTACAATATAATACGATACGATGTACAGACAAAAACTGGATAACCAATAAGAGTTTAAGCATAAAAATTATATCTTTTCTTATTTAAAAAAAAATAAAACAGACTGTCTATAAAGTAAACACAGATAAAGTCATTTAAAATTAAATTATACATCAATAGCACCACACCAGTTTGGCTGACTAGTTGTCAGAAAGAAAATGATTTAGCTTGTTACTGTAATAGAATGTGAATTTTTTAAAATCAATAATTGAAATTGGTGGTATACAACGTATTTTACTGAAAATACGCAAGAAAAATGTGAAATTTTTGTGTTTTATTCTAAGTCTTTGTACTTATTCCCGTAAGTGATATATGAGTTATATTTAACTTATCATTCACTTTTTGTTATAGTAGCCTTAAAAGTACTTGCAACGCTTCTTTTCCAAAATAGAAATTAAGTCCTCTAATCATCTGAATGAATACTCTAACATTGTTGAATTACATGATGATCATGAAGCATGCAAATGTTTGTGCATACCTTTCCATTTACCAACAATTATTGTACAATGTAGAGGCTCTTCGCAAACAAAAGCTAGAAGTGCAATAAGAAAATTAACAGAATTCGTGTAAGGGTATCGAGAAAATAAAAACAATTTACATACATTATTTCCCGATAATCAAAGTAATTCTTCAGCGAAGACCTATGTTCCACTGATAAAATTTCGAAAGTTGAAGACAATAGATAGTACTTTAAACGAAAATTAACATTAGAATATTATAAGCCATTCTCAAAGATGTAAGAAATAGGCCTTAATCCACTTTTTAACTTAAAAAACTATGGTTCATTATATTTGATGTTAAATTAGACAAAGTTTAGAACAAAAACTCTCCTTTAACAGGTTTCGTAAGGTTCAGGAAACTCTTAAGTATTTCTTATTAAGAAACAGGATAACTGTATACAGCGTTGATGATGATACACACAGAAGTATTATTAATAAAATGGTGAGTGTGGACACAATCAAGAACATAAAAAAAATTCTTCCTAAAGTTATCAAGGTGAGGGACGACATTCAGGATGTTGAGTCAAAAATAAGGCAAGACTGGTATTTAAAAATACACGCAGGTGAGTTTTTCTCTCTAAATAATGTTAGTTTTAATAAATTGTTTTATAGTTTGGTGTAAAAAACAGTCAGTATGACTAAAAATAGAGTAATTTTGCATCTAAACAATAAAAATAAGTACAAAAAAGCTTGACAATTATTTAAATTGGTATTTTGTCCAGAGTTGGACCGAAAACATTACATTTTTAATGAGTTTTTTGAGGTAATGTTTGACAGATAGTACTTATGATCAGAAACGGGGATACATCTGTATTAAATTATTAAAAATACATACTAATAGGTTTTGACACTGTGTTTATTGGTACTTGGTCGATTGTTGATCGTGAAAATTACTTTTTATTAGTTTTTCTAAGGTTAGAAACGACAAATTAAGTATATGGCAAATAAGAAAAGTAAATTCGTAATAAACGTTAAAATGTACTTAAAAAAACGTTCTTGCTCAATTTTCTAAATCGAAATGCATGTGTCAGGATGACAAAACATTTTTTCTAATAGTAGGTCATTGGCTTGGTTGTGCCATAGTAGCTCGACATTTTAAAGAATTAAAAAACGCCACTTACCATTTAAAACAAGATGTTATAATCTTTAATTTAGAACCCAAAATGTCCAAAAGAACCGTAACTACCTTTTGACAGGGCGGTCAGCTGAGTTGTCGGAGAATGCCTCATATATGTATATATATACTGGTGGGGCTTTGCCCCCTGCGTGCTCTGCGCACCAACCCCCATATTTCAATATTTTTGTTCTCATGTCTGAATAATGAATACAAATGTTTATTTTTTAATACACATATATGCGTACAAACATAGATAACCAAAGCGATCTCATAAAAATTTGCTAATAATTCGAACGAACATAGCCAATATATGAAACAATATATGAAATGAGTTCACTGATTAATAAAATAATTGTTAATAGTTTTATAATGACTTAAACTGGTATTTAAGGTTAATATTGATACATATGTATAGGTATACAATTTTTACGCATTAATTATTATCACAGAAACAGTTATGAGCCTTTTTTTGTTATTTTTGAGAATTTAAGAATAAATGATGGATATTAGTTTATAATAAGATATCATTTTTAATTTTTTTTTTTAATTTTTAACTGTGAATTTTTTATCTTATCATTCTTTTATTATTTATACAGTTTTTTATGTACTTATACATTTGCTTCTTTTGATTCATAAGTATTAAAAAAATTTTATTCTTTTATATTAGTACTAATATTATTTTCAATAGAGTAACTTATGCAATTGATTAAACATACAACAACATGATAGAATTTCTTTTTACATTTACGTCATCAATCACTGTGCGTTATTTACATGCATAAATATCTTATATTTTCACATGAATAATCTCCCCTATACATCTGAATCTATTTTTTCCCTATCTTCTCTCCTTTTTCATTCCCAAATTAATGCCTACCTTGCCAGCCTCAAGCTTCCGTATATGGGAACGTCCAGCGAGATCGGGCTACCTCGCGCGTGCGGCGCATTTTCGCTCAAGCACACTGTGTTCAACTCGCTTGTACAGACTGGGAAAAATCTAAGAAAATGGTAAAGAAATGAAAATCGATGGATTTAGATCTGCTCTTGATATTTTTGGCTTAAAAACCTTTTGTGTTGTAATATGTCTTTGTATACCTTGTCGTTTCTCTGACACTTGCCACAGTTTTTAAAAACAAAATTTACACGAATCAAAAGAGCAACACTCGGACCACACGTCCATACATTTTTGGAGTAAGAAATGCGTAAATGAAAAGAAAATAAAGATGTTGACATTGGGTCAGCTATGCTTGACAGACAACTATGTAGTTATAGTACAAACTGTAGACTCACTGATAAATACTTGACATTCATCAAAACATACTTTATGTTATGTATAAGTAGAAGTCATAAACGTTACTTGATCCGCTGGATGGTTCACGAACTCTGGAATTTGCGACTAAAAAAACTTTGAAGTTTCAATTTGTTCTTTAATTTCTTAAAGGATCGTATATTAACGTATTTGATTTTACATACTAACATAATCGTATGATAGTAGGTTGAGAGAGTGAACGCTTTTAACAAAGAAGAACTTTTAGATTGTGTGCAAGAGTATGTAAAATTATCAAATTGAAAGACGAAGTTTATCAATGAAAGACCTGGACGACACTGGACAGAAGGTTTTTTCAAACGTCATCCAGAACTCACAATAAGGATGGCACAAAATTTAATCAAGGAACGGGCAGAGGTAACTGAAGAGCACTTGAGAGAATGGTTTTCAGGAGTCTGGTCATTTGAAGGAAGTAAAAACTTGGTTACCTTCAAACCACCTAAAGTCTTTCATTGTGATGAGACAAGTGTAGAGTTGTGTCTAAAAGCAAAAAAAATTATTACCACAGTGGGATAAAATAAAATGTATAAGCAAGTTGATGGTGGCGAGAAAGTAAAACTTTACTACCGTGTTTATGTACAACGCTAAGGGCACTCGTGCTCCTCCTATGGTAATATACAAATATAAAAGTGCTATTCTAGAGAAAGTCTTAATAAATTATCCATGTTATTAGGGCTTGGGAAACTTTCGAAGTGGTTGGTAGACCACCAAGACCTTTATGGAATATATAACAAATGTATTTTAATAATGGGCAATTGTAAATAAGCTTGAGTTCCCTATAGTGATTAACTTGGATAGTCATTCATCTGATGCTCCTATACCACTGATATGATTCTGTAGAGATCACAATAATGAAATTGTTAAGTTGTTTTTTCACTCAACCCACATTTCTCAACCGTAAGATGTGTCTTTCTTCGCACCTTTCAAAGCACGCTGGTCAAAAACTATCAACAAGTAAAAACACATAATAATATAAGTCATCTGAGAAAAAAACACTGTCCGAATGTAATCTAAGTGACACTTAAGAATATAAGAGATGAAGCTTTAATTGTTCGAAGTGGCTTTAAGTGCACTGAATGATGGCCTTTTAACGAAAATGCTATAAATTATGATGTATTCAGTAAAAAAAAAAAATAGAAAGGTGTCATAATAAGACCAGAAATAGCTCTTAATCAAGTAGGTTGTGGATTTTTGGAAGAATTTGAAGAATCTCTTAATCAACAATTACAAAACGATTTTTAAGTATCTGAGTCAAGTGAAATATAGAATAGTGATAAGAAATTCAAAGTTTCGCTTAAGTATTGGATAAGACTTAAAGAAAATTTGTGTTCGTATTCAAAGAGCATAGAGAAAGACGATAAAGAATTAGCTTCTACGCAGTCAGAAGAAACTCTTGGAACCTCCTTCACACCCTTAGATAGTAGAACAACAGTGGTTAAATTAATTTTATATTTACACTTTTTTTATTTATGTATTTCTTTTTTGCGATAGAATCAATTATTGCACTTCAATGGTATTTACACTTTTTAACAAATATTCTTGTTTATTTTTTATCATATTTTTTTTTATAAATTTGATTAGAACAGTTTAACTTTTATCATACACTTTGATAAACTTTTTATGCGACAAATTTATTAGCTAGAATTCAATTTTTTTGACTAACTTACTTTTGAAAAACTTAAAAAATTTTCAAAATATAATTATGTTTCATTTTTTTGCAAGAATAAGAGTTTGAGATGTTTTTTCAGGCAATTTTTCAACTGATGAATCTTTGAGCATAGAGGTAGTTCTTATCGACCAAGGAATTCCACTTGCACCGATGACAGAAAAATAACACATTGTTTGTGCTATAATTAGTTAAAGTAGATCAATTTAGAATAAGATTAAAAATTCAGAGATGGCACAAATACCTGTGATTGATGATAATGCAGTGAATTATTTAGAGTCTAGTGGCGGTTTTACCTTATCAAACGATGTTTAAATAGAGTTTGTTGATTCTTTTGAAGAACGTAATATGAATGTGTATCAATCGGGTGGCTCGACCAATAATTCAAATAAAATAATGAAGAATCCATTTTAAAATGTACTAAAAGTAAATATATATATATTTTTATATTTTTGCTTAAAAGTTGAGCTTTACTATTTTTTATATAATTATATTTTTTAGGCAACACCTTATTGCTGAGCAATCCTACCCCAACTGTTGGTCAAGATAAGGTGGAATTATCTTCTAAGGATGACGTTAATGAACAAATAATGAATCTAAAACAGAAACTTATTTAAAACAAAAAAAAAAATCATGAAGGTTGGTCCGAGCGATATTTTTTCTTCTATATTTCATGTACTCCAAAAGTATCCGATTTTCTTCCAATATTTTCAAATAATTACAGGTACTCGATTTCTGCGAGGCCGCGTTCATCTTGCTGTAGCTTATTTCAGAGTGAAAATTTTGGGTGTCCCGCTGGTCATTTAGGATGTCATCTGCCAAGACGAAGAGAATGAGCCCGGTTGGAACCCATTCCGACGCTTCTGGACGATGTAATCGACGAAAACATTTTTCTTACTTTTGGTACCCCAAAAGTGGTTTTTCCCAAGGATTTCGACATATATTGGATATTCTAATATTAAAAAATCAAAAACTTAATTGACATGTTAGAATTTAGTTTTCGTTTTGTTCTTCATTTCAAAACTGCATCAACAAGAGCAAACGACTTTTTGCTTTTCTATTTACAATTTAGATAAAGAATTTTGTACAAACAAATTATTGTGTAATGTAAATTATTTGTTTTTTTAATCTTAAAAATTCTTTTTTTTTTATGTAATACATTTTGATGCTTTTCAAAGTATCATTTCTTGAAAAAGATTTGCCACCCTCTGAACAAATTTATTTTTTATTTCTAAAGTGTATCAGTAAATGCCGATTTAGATGAGTTTGTCTTTTGAATAATTTTTTACAAAAACTACATTCTTTTATTCTAATATTTTTATGCTTTCTTTTGTGACGTATATAATGCTGTCTATTTTAGGAATTTTTTTTATATTTTAATAATTATACAAGGACAAATTTGTTATGTTATTTCAAATACTCTAAAATTATATAAAAACCGACTACCGAAACATGGTCATTTGTACATATACGATGATTTATCAGCAATAGAAAAAAAATGGTTTCAAGTGAGAATGACAATTTGATTAGAGAACATGTCAAAATTTTGACCGTTATTATGGAAAAAAATCCTATAGCTAAAAGTTATAAGCATATTCATCGAGTTGCCAATGTAGAAAACCTACCTAACCATAAAATGATTTGTTTACGAAAGAATGGCCAACAAAAACATAAATACAACAAACCTTTAACAGCCGAATATGGTGCAATAATTTTTCTGACTCAGGATTACCAAAAAATTTTGATCATTGTGTTTACCCTAAAGATATACCGGAAAATCATGCAAAAGAAACATCTATGAATAAATTATCTCATTTTGTTGATCCAATGGTTTTCCCAATAATGTTTCCATTAGGTGATTTAGGATGGAGAACTAATTATTCACAAAACTATTTAAATAATAATGAAAAACTTACAATGTTGCAGTATTATTCGTACAGATTATCCTATCGATCTAATGTGAAAAATTTCAGTCCATTACTGTATGGGGGGAGATTAACTCAACAATTTTTTTTGCATGTAGATATTCTGATAGAACATAATAGACTTAATTGTTTAAGAAATTATCAAAAACAATTAAGAATTGAGTGCTATGACGGTTTATTGGATGCAATAAAAGATAGTGCATCTTATATTGCAAAAAATGTTGAAGACACGGAAAAGATTGGAATTCTTTATATAATACCGTCAACATACATAGGGGGACCGAGATATATGCAACAACAATATCAGGATGCAATGGCAATCATGAGAAAATGCGGTAGACCAGATTTATTTTTAAAAGTAACGTGCAATCCTAAATGGAAAGAATTAAAATTAGTTTTAAAGAATTTTCCAAAACAAAATATGCCAAATGACATACCTAATATAACAGTTTAACTATTCCACACAAAATTACAATCAGTTTTTGATGATATTACACATAAAAATATTTTTGGCAAAATATTAGCTTATGTTTACACAATTGAATTTCAAAAACGTGGCCTACCACATGCACATATTTTGATAACGTTACATCCTGATAATAAGATAACTACACCTGAAGATATAGGTAAAATCATATGTGCTGAATTGGATTCAAATAATGAGAAACTTACAGAATAAGTAATTAAGGAGGCTTGGGCGATTTTGAATAAAATCCTGGTTAGCTCTGAAATTTAAAGATAAGGTAAATAAAGTATGAAAGATTTTTTAAGAAAAAAAAAAAATATGTAGGTCAACACATTCATTTTCGAGAAAATCGCTTATGAAAAATCGTCATTTTAACACGTAACCTTATGGAACTCTAAATAAAATTGACTACTAAACCGCAATAAAATACTGTTGGCCCAGAAATCGAATTAGTACATATACTTTAAATTATACAGAATCTATTACTTAAAAAAAAAGATAGGGTCAACACGTTAAATTTCGAGAAAATTGAAAGAAAATTAATTTATCGTCTTCTACGCATGCGCAGACGGCAATGGCGAGTTCTTATCGTTATTTTTATCGATATTTTACAAATGATTAGGTCAATTAAACTATTAAATTTCAATATGTCATTGAGATATTTATTTATCATGATGATAAGCAACAAATATATTTCATAATTCTTAGAACCTTAAAATGCCCCTCGCTTGGTACGGCACCAAACGCCCAAGCCTCCTTAAGCATATGCTCTACGGTTCTCATATTGAAGAAAGTCCTTGTTTGAATGATAGTAGTGGGAAATGTGTTAAAAATTTTCCAAAATCTTTCTGTGAAACAACGACGTTCACAAAAACTGGTTATCCCGAACACAAAATAAGAAATAATATCTTTGAAAATCACGTTTACAAAATAAAAAAATAAATTTGAAATTATAGTAGACAACTCAATGGTTGTACCATATAATAAATTTTTGTTAATGAAATACAAATGTCACATAAATGTTGAGTGCTGTGCTTTAATAGAATGTATAAAATACATTTATTATTACATACACAAAGGTTGTGATAGAGCATGCATTGGAATAAAAAGAATTAATGACAATGACGAAGGCATTTTCGATGAAATTAAAAGTTGTGTAGATGACAGATACTTAAGCGGAATGGAGACAGCATGGAGATTGCAGGAATTTCCGATTTGTGGAAGAAGTCATAGAGTAGTTAATTTACTAATACATCTCGAAAATAAACAAAAGGTGGTTTTCAAAGAAAATAAAATCGAAGATAGAATAAAAAATTGGCAAATACCGCTTACGGCTTGGTTTAAATAAACAAAATTAATGATTTTGCAGGGTCAGTAAAATATATCAGTATTCCAGAATACTACATTTTTGATATTAAACTTAAAATTTAGGTAAAAAGAAAATTGTCAAATAAAATACTCCAATAGGAAGATTAAACATTGTATCTCCTAAGGATAATAAAAGATTTTTTTTTAATTGATATTAAATAAATTCAAAGAAGCAAAATTGTTTGATGAATTTAAAACATACAATGGAGTATTATAAGAAAATTTTAAAGATGTAGCAATAGCTATGGGATTGATTAAGTATGATTCACAAATTGATGATATATTCCAAGATGCTTGTACGGTTATGTTACCTAATCAATTTCGGCAATTTTTCGCTTGGTTTTTAATTTCGGAGAATATACAAGGTGATAAAATTTAGGAAAAATATAAGGATCATTTTAGTGAAGATTTTATGAATAATAAACATAATCGTGCTCTGTTACAGATCAAATAAAAATTTTTGAAACGATGTGTGGAAGAAAAAGTAAAATTTTCTGTATTGATGATCCTGGTGGTTCAGGAAAAACATTACAAAACCCTAATTTATTACTTTATTTTTTTGGTAAAAATTTTTTATCGATGGCATGGACTGGTATCGCCTTAATATTACTTCCTAAAGGAATGACGAGTCACAGAACTTTTCGTTTACCTTTATATTTGAATAATGTTGGAAGTTCATTTTTTGAACGGGAATCAGAGAGAACAAAATTGAATGAAGTAGATTTGATAATTTGGGTTGAGGCTTCAATGATCCCAAAAAAAGCATTGGAAATAATCGACAGAACTTTGCGTGATTTATCTAATACAGACATACATTTTGGAAACAAACTAATAATTTTAGGTGGAGATTTCCGTCAAATTTTGCCTGTTTTAAAAAACAGTAATAGAAGTATGATTGTATCTGAAAGTAATAAATCATCGTTTCTCTGGTCATATTTTCGTATAATGATATTAAGTATTAATATTCGCTGTAATGACCCAAAATTCTCTAAATTATTGTTAGAAACAGGAAAGGAAAAATAAAAGCATTTAAAGTTTATGATACATAGAAAACAGATAATGTTAGCTCAACAATATTCTTTAAAAATAAAAATGGTTGAATACACAATGTTATTCTCACTTCCCATAATAAGATACTCAATTTTTGAACAACAAAATTCTTAATCATTTACCAGGAGAAATAGAACCTTATTATAGCATAGATCATGCAACTTATAAAGGGGTTGATGAATCTGACGAAGACATTTACATAAATTCTCGGATACATAAGTTTTTCGGACATCACCAAAATTGAAATGTTAGTTAAAAAATATTCTTTATAAAGAAAAAATTTCAGATTTATAATTAACTTGTACATGAATTTTTCTTTTGTTCCAGTACACGTACTGCTTGGAATAAACGAAGACAGAAGGGCAAACTTTACTGAATTATTTACATATATTTCAGTAAAGAGGGATCAAGGAATTCTGTCTTCTCGTGGATAGTAGGGCTAACGGCGAGAACCACGGTTTAGATATTCAATTAGCTTATTAATTGTTATTTGCATTAGTACAATTTTATCATGTCGTAAAATTATACTTATTCAATAATATGATTAATATACTTATTAGAAATCTAATAAAAAAAAACCAACGTGCCATTAGCAATACCTCATAGCTGGTGTGGAAATTTTCCAAACATTTTATTATTGTTAATTAATTTAAAAAAATTATATGAGAGGAAATACTAATAATAAAAGCTTCTTTTTTAAATTTATAAGGCTTACAAAGGGAGATTAAAAATATTCAGCGATTGTTTCAATGAATTGAGCATGTAATAATTGAGTCCTGTCTGTGAGTATTCAAAACTTGAACGTAACTCATATATTGTAGAAACATACTCAATTGTACTATTTTTTTCGACGCGCCGTGCGCGGGGAGTTCTATTTAGGGCCATCTGCGCGGGCCTCAATTGCGCCTCAATTTGACATCATTGTGTGGGGGGTCAGTTGGGGGGAAGTTGAGGGGTCTAGAAATTTTGACCAAACTCAAATAACAGAGAAGTATAACAAATTTTACCTTAATTT
>JAPYYV010000014.1:0-65295 GCA_030522625.1 Copidosoma aretas | reverse complement strand
TGCGAGGTAAAGTGCAATGCAAGTTGATTCAATAACAGCCTATTCTGCTGTCTTACACATTACACAAATAAAAATAATAAAAATTTTTGAATTAATTGAATAATTTAAAAAATTTTATTTGTCGGAAATAACTGCATCTTATAATGTTTTCATGAATTTTATGTTTTATTTTAATAATTTGCAATGATTGAATACAATAATGAACAATTTTTTGTCGATGCGCTTGTAAAAAAACGCACTTGTGATGTTGTGATGCGAATTACAAGATCAAGTTTCATTTCCATTAGCCCGCTGTATCCTTATAACCAATAAACGTGATTACTACTCGACTTACGCGCTATGTGAGAGGCGGTTTTTGTAAGCTTACCTTGCTTCAATAAGAGACATACCCCCACTACTGGAGTTTCCGGACCTGTATGTATGACCGTGGACGCAGTTAATTCATTTTTACTGATAGAAATAATAATAATTTCCCCATTGATTAAAAAAAGTGTTTTTGAAAGTAAATTTGACGTTAAATACGATGGTACTATTAAAAACTTGCTATAAGAGGGGGATTGTAAGAATTAATTTAAATTTTTTAATTGTAAATAATTTTTCTTCAAAGTACTTCTCTCTTAAAGCTTATTTTCTTACCTTCAAAATGAAAAAAAAAAAAACAATCAGTAGCCTAAATAGAACCAGGTTTATATAATTTTAAAAATTACTTCTAAAGCCGAAAATCACCGAAATCGCAAAATTTCAATCCTTTCTAGCGTCCAATTATAGTAACAAAAAAGAAACACACACACACGTGCCGCTTTTTTTTAGAACTTAATTTTGTCACCTAAAAGCTCCTACTGGTAAAACATAAAGCTTTTTTGCGAACTTGTACATATACATTATGAACCACCGTATTCATGAATAATATTTGTACTGTCGCTTTGTCAATTATTAACTAATAAGTACGAAATAATACTGTATACATTTTGTCCGGCGATTTGCACTAAAATTATGGTTTGAACACAAACTGCTTAAAACTCACTTTTAGTTTATCAGTGCTACCCAACGGTAATGTTTTGAAGTACAGACCTATAGTAAACTAATGCACATTGCAGCCCTGTTAGAAGTTTTGACCTCTTGCATGATCAAGCGATTCAATTATCGTTTTTCGCGCGTACAAATAATTTGTTCAGTTCCGAGCGCACATACAGTGACCATTAGGTGTACTTAAACCGGTACGTAAACTTTATTTTCTTATAGTATTTCACAATGGTAGATATTTTGTAAGGTAAAAAGCCTTCATGTTTCGTCTACGAGTTGTAAGAGCACTCTATGTCTGGTGCTCGAAATGTCAATTCTGACGCTGTCAGCTACAACCATCCCAAAGTCAAAGTCCGTTTTTCTTGGTTTCAGGCAACGGATCTTGACCAAACATCTTTTACAGCATTGTCGAGCTAAAATATTAGACACATGTCTCGACGTTTAGTACAAAAAGCCATTATTCGTGAAATATGTCGTTGAATATCGTTTTTACTTTTAACACTAATGGCAAAGTAGCAAACAATATTAGAGTGCAAAAACTTTGCTTAAATGAAAGCAGAAGTGCAGTCCTATCAAATGAACAAAATTTGTGTGATTTCGTGTTCCCGATCAGAAATCAGAGCAATTTTAAGAAAGATTACGAAATTCCCGTAAATATCAACGAAATATCATTTTCAACCATTTTTGTCTCTTTTCTTTAAATAGCTATAACTTTTGAAGGGTTGCAGTAAATCAAACAAACTTTTTCCTAATTGATAGGAACTAATTTCAGCTTTTATTTAAGCGACGTAAGAGTACTTCTCCTATACAAGAAGTTTTTCTACACGTGCTAGAGAGAGACGTATTTTGTAAAATAGAAAATAGACTTAAATTAACTATTATTAAATATCGTGTACCTATTAAACAAAAAACTTTGTAGTATAATTGCTCCAGGTTTTTGCTGAGGTTCGTATTTGCAACAGAAATATTAAAAAAATTTTTTTAACCAACTTTGTATTCAACAAGTTTTAGAGTTAATTTAAGTGATTTACGGCAGAATGGTCCATACGTAATTGTTGAACATGGCGGAAAAAACGCATGCATTTTCCCATTACTTGGTTCAGCCAATAAGAAACGCGGACATTTATTACGATCACTTTTTATAAGATCACTATCCGATATTGTTTTACTGTAGAGCTTGATTTTGGCGAAATCAATTCTAATTTAAAGAAAAAAACAAACAAAAAGCAGATTGCACCTCACTAGTCTAAAAAGTGATTCTTCGTTTTTTGTGTCGAATTCTTTATGAATCTTGCATAACATTAGCTTGAATTAGTCTTTATAACATTAAAACGTACCTCAAATCTTCTATTTCTGATAAAGTGGCTAGTTATGTAATAAATAATTTTTTACGGATCTTCGATGATCAGGATCATCTCTTATTTAAATTAATGTGCTATAGCTTGGATGAATCTAATAACGAAGTGATAAAGCTGATACTAAAGTATGATATTTAACACGCTAGAATACATTTTTGGTATACTGTTTAAGAAATTAACGTCGATTGTCACAAAATAGTAGTTTTCGTCACAAATGTGCATCTCTCTAAGGTGGTCCCTGGGCCCGAAGGTGCTGGCGAAGCAACGCCCGAAGGGCAGTTGGGACCCCCCTGATTAGATGCACGTGACTGGCGAATCCTACTTTTTCTAGTGAGGATGGACCAGGGTTGCAGAAGTGCCCGAGGTAGGACGAGTGTTTTTTCCAACCTCAGGCCTTTTTGGAACCCTGGTACACCCTCGGTAGGAAAAATAGAGTTCATAACTCGATCGTAAGGCTTCTTACGGACCTCGTTCCGTTCCTATCCTACGGCTCGTGCTGTAAGCCTCTCGGTTCGCAAATTAGAGCCATTCCAATCCCACACGAAAACTACTATTTTGTGCTCCGGAGCAGAAAAGTACTTTAAGCCCTAGGGCTAAATAGTACATTACTTACCTAGAGAGAAAAAATAAAGAATGTCTCAGATCGTTGCATTCGGAATTCTTGCTATGGGGGGAATATTTGTATGGCATAAAATCTTACTATACTAGTTCCAGCTAATACATCTTTTGACATCTAATTGTTTATAATGCAGCAGTATTTGTATGGTAGTGTCCGTACGAGATTGGAAAAGCTTTCATTTGCAAACCGAGAGTTTTACGGCACGAGCAGCAGGCGAGGAACGTAATGAAGTTCGTAAGGTAGCCTTTACGATCGAGTTTTGAATGCTATTTCTCCTACCGAGGGTGTATTAAGGTTCCAAAAAGGCCCGAGGTAGGAACATTTTTTTTATGATAGTTTGCGTGGCTAGGGTAGAGTTACCTTTGAAAAAGGCATTTTTTCTTCAATTTCAATCCTTTTTGACGTCATAAATAATCAAGGTTATGTTTCCGGCCGCTAAAAAATGGCCAGGCTGATTGGTACTGACTAGGTTAATAGTCCGGTTCCTTTGTTTAGTCATTATCAGTGGCTCAGAGACAGCTGTGATTCGTTGCAGGATAATATTTTTGAGATTTGAACAATTTTCATAACACGCAATTGTATAATACTGATTCCTGACAACTAAACTTGTGTCGTTCAATTGTCTATAGAACAAGAGTATTTTAAGAATTCATTGGAGTGGCGTGGATGAAGTAATGGGCAAAAAAGTAATTTTTTCGTCACTTTTACGGGCTTTTGACACGTCATGGCAAATTAAGGTTATGTTTTCGGCCGCTACAAAGTATCCAGGCTTTTAGGTACTAAGAGAATATTCTGGTGCTATTTTTGAGTTCTCTCTACACAATGTTATAAAAGATGCTTGAAATCTAAAATGTTACATAAAAGGAATTTTTAGACTTGCAGGTGGTGGTTTGACTCGAAAAAAAAATCAGTAGGAAATATCCAAGAAACAAATTATTCAACTAAAGGACACCTTTAATAAGTTGGTAAACTTATAGTTATCTGGACTGCTATAATGTAACTTTTTATTGATACATGAGCGCATTTTATAACATTTTATAGCTAAGTATACAAAGTTACATCATAAACATGATAATCGGGTATGCAGGCATTTCTCAACAAAAAAAAAAAACTCGCACTAATAACAGGACAGTATTTCACAAACTACCAGAAAAAAAGTCTGCCGAAGGCTGGATGTTCTAGACGAATTCGGAAAACCGTTTCCAGAGGATTTTGAGATATTTTAAAGATATCTTACGGACTACTTAAGTCATCTTTGTTGGCTGTAAATTTGACTATAACTTTTAGTCTGACTCATCTTTTCGTCATTTGCTATGTGAGTTGCTTCTGGCGCTCTCTAATGGTTCCAGAGAGTGTCAGGCTCTTAGAAAATGAAACATACGTTTTATGCACAAAATGTAATAAACAACTTGTAAAACAAAGTTTATCATCATTGACGTTAAATGAACGCATTAAGTAAGATCGTGACTGGTATCTTTGATTTTTTTTACTTCTGTAAGTACATGTGTTAATAACACTGATTCCACGATTATCAAACATGTTGTGAGGTTAGCTGCATGTAAACAAACCAGAAGTAAGAAGTTCTTAAAAAAATAAGTATCATGGTAATAATGGTTTCTATTCCAATATTTTAAGTTAGTTAACACAGTTTAATGTATTTTATTATGAAGACTGGTTTTCAGAATATTAACCATGACATTGAATTTCAACCAGAGACAGTTCCTAAAGGAAAGGCTTTAGTTAGTGCCAATCATGTTAGAAATGTGGAAGAGCACAGAAGAAGTGGTGAAGCTTTATTTATTAAAGCTGACGTTATCCGGCAGACGTCTGTATCGTCGATACCATACGTGACCAAATTGAACGCACGTATGAATGAACGTGGCTCAAAGAATTTTTGTGTGATAATATTGTTTTTTGTATATTTTTATATGAATACTGAGCGCAAGGTTTAATATGTCTTGTACATTTGTGTTTATAATAAAAGTTGCAAGTGTAAACATATAGCAGCTTTAAATAATTTTGTTGATAATAATGAAAGCTTGTCGAAAACTGATCATGAGCAGGAATGGGAAAAGCCATCCGATAAAAGATTTGTTAAAAAAAATGTTCTTAAGGAAAATATTTTTTTGAAATGTGTCCACCAAAACCGAATCCAACATGTATTAATGAACCATTTAACGACGTCGATATTCTAGAATTAAAAGTATCATTATCGTTAAGAATTACAAAAATTGAATCAAAAAAGACCAAAATGACAAAGATGCACGATCAGCAATAAAGTACATGTTGCAATCAGTAGATAATATAGTTGAAAAGTAGGCTGCTGCTTTATGTGTCAAACTTTTTAGGGCTGTAGCACCAGCAAGACTTTATATTTAAAGCCACACTTTCTCTATACAGATGTTCAGAGATATTATGAAATTATACCGTTTGATTAATAAACGATGTTGTGCAGCGGTGCTGTGATACTTTAGAATAATTAGATTATAATCTGAATGTGATACGTGGAGTCGTAGTAGAAAAGTGCGGTTATATGCTAGTAGTAATGTTTATGAAATTAAAAGTCGAGTTAAGAAGACTGTTGAAAAACTAATTTTGTGTATATAGTACAGAAAAAAATGTATACTTCCGCACTTTGTTATGGAATGAAAAATGAGATCAATGCAGCTGCTTTGAACGAAAGTTTATATAGTATAAGTGTCTAAAAAGTAGGTGTCATTTTTATTGTTAAACAGCCGTGGCTTTGCGATAGTCCTAATGGCGTAGTTGTTAAAGATGATGTAATTGTAAAACTTGTTGAATGTAAGTGTCCCAGCAGTTGTGAAAATTTGCCTATTGTTAATTTTAAGGTGGAAACGTGCAATGTCAAGTATCTTAAGTATCATGTTTTCAAGGTTGTCTCGAGAGAAAGCTCAATATATTACACGCAGTGTCAAGCACAGTTATGTGTTACTGGACTAGATACTTGCGATTTATTTATAAATTCACCGAAACCAGATTGTAGTATCTGCATTCCAGTTAGTCGAAATTAAACTTTCTTGAAGAAAGTAATTATCAAATGTGAAAATTGGTATTTCAAGTACTACCTACCAAAGCTATGTGTAACAAATGATAAAAGGTTGGAAATTCATAAAAAATAGAACACAGTGGTGTAGGATCAAAAAAATTTACTGGCCTAAATATAATTGATCCAGTCTGAGAATCATATATTTATTTAAAAAATTTTGCAATATTCGTTGTACATTTCAAATCAAAATTAGAATATGTATTACATACAGTCTAGTCTCAAATAAAATTGCATGATTTATTTAAAAAAAATTAAAGTGTATGATCAGAACTACAAGTTAAAACATGTAATGTAAAGTAGTAAGTGTTAAGATCGAAAACGAAAAAATCCCATGAGCTAATGTTACTCACTCTAACTGTTTTTTTTGCACTAATTATAGGTGGATGGAGATTAATCAAAAACAGCACACATGTACAATATCATCAGTGCAGTGGAATGAACTTGCTGGTATTTTATGTAAGATTTGGTAAATCCTTATTTGATGCATAACTCGTTCGACGAGTGTTCGCACTTCAGCAATGCTGTCGGTTTTTTCAGTTACTTCTTTAACAAACTCTGTTTTTCCTTCTAAAAATGGTGGCATTACTAGTAAAACACTTTTTTCCTTCTCATCTGAGGTGTTTTTATATCTGGAAAGCCTTTAGCGACAAAAACAATATCGCTTTTCTCTAAAAGATCCAGTAATCTAGATTCTATAGTCGCTTGTGCATGACTTTTTCCTACACCAGCAATTTTTGATTTTAAACAAATAAATCCACCGGGGGTGATGCCGATGAGTACCGTAGCAGTGAACTCTTTCTTGTAGTGAGAATAAGTACACACTAGATTATTGACAGATTTAGGAACCTGAATTCTAACGATCAATAATGACTCGAGTGTCACTATAACGTGGATAGAAACACCTTGGCAGTGTTCCTTGTACTACATATATTTCTGGCCAAAATACCAAATTTTTTATTACTACTGTCAATCTCGAAGTACTGAGAAAAATACATTGGATACAGTTACTTTGTGTATTTAAAAAAAAACGCTGATGGCAGAAAAAGCTATTTCTGACTTTATTTTAATTAAAATAATAAAAATACAATTTTCTTTTGAAATTCTTGCATCTTCAAGTGTTTTGGAACCTGAACTTTAAAAAAAAATCAGAAATATCAAATGTGACTTCTGCAATTTCCATCAGCTGCTGATCATTTTTTACCGATATAAAGGCTAAAAAATTAATTGGTTGTACAGTATCACTCTGAAGACTGCACTTAAGAGATTTGTCTTGATAAATTATAGAGGGTGTTCCAAAATTTTTGTTTATACACTATTTTTGGCACTGTATTACGATATGCGTTTGTGCACTCATCTTTGTCTGAATTTCAGTATCAGCGAAACACTTGTTATTAATATACGTGTTGCGTATAAAAAATTGTTAGGGTTTATAAGAGTTACAAAATATTTCTGCCTGGCATTGTTTGTTTACATTTCTCGTTTCCACAATAGTTGGATCATCAATCGTCTCGTAAATGCTTCGAGTACCCCATTCATGCAAACAGTCACTAGTGGTTCACTTTTCCATGTAGCAACACTATCAGCTGAAATTTTCTTTCGTTCCAGAAACTTCCAATAACTTCCTTTTTAATTTTTTGGTAACAGGTGGTGCTGAGTGTAAGCCACAGTGGGGGCTTTTGAGAACTATATACTTGTGGAGCGTGTTTGCTTCCGCTTTTAGTAGCAATATCAGACCAAATTTTTTTCAGTGTGCGGCAACCCACTCTTTGATCTATCCTGCTCTTTGCTGTTGGTATATAATAAAATACACATTTCCTATTTATACCATTGTTTTTACAATGTACCACACAACAAGTAGAGTGTCCCATATTTTTATCAAAATTACATCTGTTTTTGTGTAATCGATTCAGAAAGCTGACAACTTACTTCAACATCATGGGTGCCTCGGTCAATAGAGAACTTGCACGTTTTCTAAATAATTTTATTTTTCAGTAGTAATTGGTACGCTGAATACATGTGTAAAACAGTCTTTTAATGTTGTAATAAATTCACAATGATTGATTGAAATTTTAAGTCATATTCAAACCGATATCACGTAATATGACATCAGTATTTCCCAATATTCCTGGGTTTGTTCGGCTTTCACAGGTGAGCAAAAAGCCGAACTAACCTCATTATCTTCAACACCACGAATCACTATATGGTTATGTAGCACTCATTGGGAGTAATATAACTTCATATCGTGTCTAAATCCCTTTTGTTAGATTTCCTGCCGTTGCGTGAAGAATTCTGGTCTAGAACCTAAACTCGTTATAGTTGAATAGTTTTGTAAGATAATTTTGTTTGACATGTTTCCTTTTGTATACGATTTTGATTTTACTATTGTTGCATTATGGATACAAACATTCTGTAAAAATTATTTTGTAAGAAATTTATCTACTACGATTTCAGTTGACGGTCACGAAAAACTTACTTCTTTTAATTTTACTTGAGATGCAACTTTGTCGATGTTGTCATTAACCTACCAGGCAGATCGCCCGCGCAAGAAGCAGTAGCTCGTTCCCAAAGCCATTTTCTGCGTAGACGCCCACTAGATTTCGCTAGATAGCTGAGGCGCCGATGCTAATACACTTTTTAGCTCATATAGCTTATGCATTATTCCTTGGTACTTTCTCCTATGGACGCGCGCCTCTAATGAACGAGCCGTGCTTCCTTTGTAGTTCTGATTTATAATAAAAGCATTATAGAAAATAAATGCCTGCATTGTGTGTTACGTGCCTGTCACTGAATTCCTGTTATTTAATACGCTGAAGTGGTGACCCCGAGCGTAAGTTCTCAGCCCACGCGCCAGGATTCGGACCAAACGAAGATGTCCCCGCGGCCAAGGCCACGTCGCAGACGGGACACGTACGCCACCGCGGCGGCAGCCACCAGCAGCCACCCCAGCCAGAGTAGAAACAACGGCAACAGTTTGACGGCCAGCCCCTGCACCTCGCCAGGAGGCTGCCCATGGTATTACCCGTCACAGTCAGCTGCTTGCCCCGTTTCTTATTACGGCTAATGCAAGCGGAGAGCTACATGGCTTCTTCTCGCCCGCTACAGTACAGCCCCAGCCCACGCCGCCAACCATCGTAACGAGGGCCCGCTTCGCGCAGAGCCTTCAGATAGCGGACAAGCTCCAGCGCAGCCAGGTAAGCCAAATGCTTTTCAGCGAGAAACATAAGCTCGCTCTCGACCAAGCGGCCACCCACAAGCCCGCATCCAAGGCCGAGGCAGTGCACACCTCTGCAACCAACCTGTCCGCAGCCAGATTCGAGGGCGAGCACAGGCTTGAGCTAAAACACGCCGCTCGAAGAAGACGACGACGAGACAATCGAGGACTCAGTTTCCAACTTCGATCACGTGGCGATCACCCACCTGGATGCATCTTCAAACGACGGCTAATCGTCAGACAACGCAGAAACGGCATCAAAGTACGAGCTGCCCCATTTTTTGTGCTAAAAGCCCAAACTCTGGCTGCAACATGCCGAATGTCTTTTCGCAATAAATATACGGCGATTAAGGTTGTATTGGACTCCAAAGGCCGAACCTACATGGTACCTAGCTGATTCGGAGTACCGAGTTACAATCAACTTACTAGCACTCGAACCGTTTTTGATGTAAAAATCAGAAAGTTTAGGGATGTTCTCCAGGGCCCTAAGATTCCTACAATATTTGTAAAAACTTGATACGTTGTTTTGTTTACTTAGAAAACGCCATAAACTCATTAGTTATGGAATTTGTAACTTCAACCAACAAAAGTCTGCTATGAATTTTCGAAAATCCTAACGTTTTTAATGTAATATTACTTATTTATGTCTAAAGAATATGCATATAAAATTTTAGATCATAATATGCATTATAAAAAATTTAAGAGGCAATTTCGTAGAAGTGCATCGTGATGTACCGAGAATAATCGAGGCTTTTTCATCACATTGTTTTTATCTCTTTAAAACTATCATCGAAACATGGGCCCCCCAAAGTGCTATTTTCTTAAGACATAAATTAGCTTCCTTTAAATTAATTATTTATTGACATTCCATTGTAGCAATCATGTTTTTTTTTACGAAATATGTAGAAAAATTTCGATACACGTGTATTTTCCCAGGTATAGTATATTTTTCTACTTACTACGTGAAACAAAACATGATTGCAAAACAATGAAATGTCTATAAATAAGTAATTAAAAAAAAGCTTATCTATTTCTAAAGAAAATAGTACTTTAGGGCACCATGTTTCGAGGACAGTTTTAAAGATATTGATAACAATGTGATGAGAAAGCCTCGAATATTCACGGGACGACAAGAAGGATTTTTACAATATTACCTCTGAAGGTTTTCTAATGCATATTATGATCTTAAAATCGTTATGTATTTTTTTAGACATGAATAAGTAATGTTACACTCTGAAAAATATGCGAGGTCTCGGGATCCCTGGCAGAAGTGAAACATGAAACTGTGTTATCAAATTCAATGTTTTTTATAATTTTTGAAGGTATGTTGTAACAAGAATATTAAAAAGATTACGTGCAGGTCTATATTTACTTTTCAAACGTTACATTTTTTTTTTTTTAAATTTCGACTCGATTTCATCAAGAAATAGTCAACATAAAAATTCAAGATTATGTTTTTAGGCACGATCGTTATACAGACGAAGTGCCTTATGTTTTTACCCACGAAAAAAAGTGATCGAGGTTTTAACGGGGTTTTGATATCCAATTTTAACTTAATCAAGTCCAACTTGCAGTATTTTACTTGTCTGTATGTAGGGAAAATCTAGTTTCAATTTGAGCAAAATCCAGCTTCTGGTTTGAGAATGCGAACACGTTAACTGATACTGTATAATTTTTTCATTAAAGGAGGATTTTCATGTGTCATGTAAATCAGCGCAAGCGATTCATTGATCAGGGCTAAACAGCAATTGAAAACAATCTTCCACACGTGTACTAGAATTGTACAAGGTTTCAGAAATGCAGGACACATGTATTCTTAATGCCATCGGCTTGAAGATTAGTTGCAGTAGCAGGCTCCCGATGGCCATAAAAATTGTTGAATGGTATTTTGCTGTTATTTGACGAATTGTAGTTCAATCGTCATGATTCTTGCGGCATTTTGTTCGTCTTCTCCAGCTGCACCAATTTTCAGCTTGATCGGCCAGCTCGTTCTGAGATATTAGAACTTCGACTGACTGGTAGTAAATAAAAAATCAACGTCGAAGGAGAATTTTCATGTATCATGTAAATTAGCGCAAGTAATCAATTAATTAGGGCTAAAAAGCGATTTGAAACAATTTTCTACATGTGTACTACAAGTGTACAAATTTTCAGAGTTACAGAACACATTATTATGAGTGCCAACTGCTTAAAGATTAGTCCCAGTGGCAGGCTTTCGGATGGCCATAAAAATTGTTGATTGGTATTTTTATGTTATTTAACGAATTTTTGATCGATCGTCATGATTCTTGCAGCATTTTGTTCGTCTTCTCAAGATGCATCAACGTTCACATTTTCAGCTTGATCAGCACATTCGTTTTGAGATGCCAGCTCTAGGACTGTCTGGTTTTATTTAAAATAGCATTAGAAAATCTGAACTGGACGAGTCTTCTTTACGGTTTCAGAGAGTAGGTGGTCGCCATGGTATCTAATTTTATATACTTTATAAACATATATTTTATAAGAGACATCTTGCGTAGTCCTTTGCATCGTCAAATCGCTTGCTACGTAGTCCAACTTTTCTCTGTTTGTGCGTCTTGATATTAATCCTTCCCCTTTATAAAACTCGTAAAAATGGTTATTTTTGTTATATCCTGCCTTACCTTCGAGATATAACGCTTTTTATAATTTTGTAAGGTTATGTTGTAACAAGAATTAAAAAATATTATGTGCAGATCTGTATTTACATTCCAAATATGCTGTATATATTTTTTAATTTCGACTTAATTGCATCAAGAAATAGTTAAAATAAGAAAAATTTGAGGTTGTTATTATATAGTATAACCCCTTTCTATTTGTGCGCCTTAATAATGTAGTTCCCCTTTAGAAAACCCGTAAAAATTGCTATTTTTGTCTTATCTGTCTTACTGTTTGATATATGACGTCTTTTTTTTTAATTTTGAGAGGTTATGTTGTAACAAATTTACTTTTTGTTTTTTCGTAAATTTTGACTACATGATTAATTTCTGAGATATGAACAATTTAGTCACACATTCTATAAATTTAAGGTTTCAGAGTTTTAAGTAGAGTATAAAATGTAAGTCTAATTCTAATGTTATTAAAAAAAGTAACTCTGAAATCTTATATAATTTAAATAAATATCGTCCTATATTATAAAATTGTATGGTTTCAGGGCGAGTAGTAGCATAAAAATTGTTTCTATGAATCCCCTACCCAACGCATCCACTCATTATCAATTATTTTTCAATACAATTATTTTACAATTGAATTTGGCAATAACAATGAAGATCAAACTATCATTTTTTAAAGATGAAGGAGAGCTAATATTTGCACGAAAATAATAGAACTACATGATATATTCAATTTGGTCTTTTTTATACACAATTGAATTGAATTTAATTTTGATACATTTTTAAAATTTTTTTTTCTGATGGCATTTTATATGTCTTTTTAAGTGATAATTTATTTTGAAAGAACTGTCACATTTTGTACATTTAAATTTTTTTTATATCCTTTTACATTATTCAATATGACATGACTAATTTTTTTTCCATTATAATAATTCAACATAAATTACAAAGAAAACACTTTAAAAAAAATTTTTTTTTTGTGTTATTAATGATTTTTTACTTGCAAATTTTAGTTTATACGTTTGATATTGATAAGATTTGTTGTTCAGGATGATATTTCTGAATAAACTTAATAGTAAGCATATTTTGGATAATCCAAAATTAAGAATGTTCCACTTTAATGCTTACCATAAGATAATGGATTTTGCTAGTTGAAAAAAAAACTTGGTAGTAAAATTATTATGAGCAATAAACTTTTGTCGGAGTGAGTCCAGTTGTGGTTTTTACTTAACTTCGTTAAAAGACAGTTTATCGTAGCTTTTTGATATTTGTAATCACATAATCTTTATCGTAGTCGATTTAATTTTACTTAAAACTACGATCACACAAAATTTTCGAAAACGATTTAAATTCTCTGTTGGAAAGTTCATGTAAATATTTATATCTATTTAATCTACTCTTTTGTAAGTTGCATAATCATTACTGTAACACTTTAATAACTTCGCTGGCATATAACTCAAAATTTTTTTGTGCGAAAAATGTGTCCTTATTATGGGATGTTAATATAGCACTACTTGATTTAGACCATAAATGTTATTAAAAACTTCAGAACATACATAATTTTTTTTTCTTTCTCGAGAAAATTAAAAAAATTCAATTTTTATTTCTCCTATGTACAATAATAATGACAAGAATTTTTCATCTATTGAACGTATATTAGTTTTCAAGTAAAAAATATGAAATAATCGCCAAAGATAAAAATATTTTATAGTTTCTTGAATTATATTAATCCTGTTTCCATTTTTGACTGCTGGAAGAATTTGATGAAAATCACTACCCAAAATTAATAATATATTTTCGAAAGGTTTTTAACCATCAGACGAATCTCTGAAAGTTCTATCAACTAATTTTATTGCTTTTTTTGGAATCATAGAAGCTTCGTCCCAAATAATTATTTCTACTTTACGTAATTATTGTTTTTCTGATTTAAACTGGTGGAACAAACTCTCTATAGTACTTAAATCTTAAAGGAAGTCTAAAAGTTCTGTACGTATTCATTCCCCTAGAAAGTATTGTGTAATCAACCCTTCTGGAATGTCAAATATTACTATGCATATGAAGGCAATGTTAAATAAAAGTGACAAAGAAACAAATACAATTTATCTTTAGTGTTATTCGTTTTTTCTTACACTATCGCTTGCTTTATGTACAGGCTTAACTGATTGGTTACATATTCAATACGGCAAAAAGCAGGGCAAGTAGGTGATTGGTTGATGTCCATATAGTAGCACACTATGTTTTATATATCATCGTATATAAGCCATGACGATAAGTATGGACAGCTGATTAGAAGAACATAAGTTACAAGCTTCATCCCAAATAATTATCTCTACTCAACATAATTTTTGTTCATCTGATTTAAACTGGAGAAACGAACTCCCTATAGTACTTAAATCTACAGGAAGTCTAGAAGTTCTGTGAGTCACTCCCTTAGAAAGTAAAATGGAAACAATTCCTGTCTGCCATGTTTAAAATTTTTTTCCAAGTGATAAGAAATAGTAAATTAATGTCTTGCATAAAAAGGTTATTTTAGATCTACCAGGACCATTGAAAAAACAAATTTTGTTTTCAAATTTTATTATTTTTTAAAAAGTTAGATTTTGATCATTGCTTAGTTCTGAAAACATTCCATGAAATTTATGTTTACAAAATACTATTTCATCTTTGTCACTATTAAAATTTATTTTTATAGATTATGTTGGTTTTGGAAAGTTTAAATATTTACAAAACAAGTTTTCAGACATGAAAATTTTGTTTAAATGTAGACGAGCTTTATATTCGTTATCTTTACGATCTTCTACAAGAAAACTTTTTGTATTTATCCCGAATATTGTTACCAAAAAAATTTTCAGACATAACGAAATATGCAAAAAAAATGTGAAGTTGAAAAGGTAGCAAAACATTACAAACTCAACGAAAAAGAAAACTATTTACTAATCATGTCATACTAATTCTATAGAAATAGCTATTTTTTTGAAAGTATCATATATGATGTTTTTAACTATTTTCAAATCTGTGAAAGATGTTTTACCAGTAGATTTATAAAAAGGTATTAATACTAATACCTCTTTAAAAAATAAGACATGTCTAAAGTTAAATTTATTACTGTTTATATCTTTAATATATTCTTTTAAAAATTAAAATTACATTAACTATTAGTATTAAAATAAATAAATAAGTTAACCTGTAAAAAAATATTAAATAACTTTCATATTATCTATTTCAGGTGTGTGATAAATTTTCCAAATTTTATTATTACCATTTATTGTGTAGAAAACTTTCGTGCACAATTTCAAAATATTTGAATTATCGTTGTCCAAATATTTGAAACAGTATGGAGTTGCTTTAGATTATCACCAATCATAGGATCACTAGAAATTATAGAAGCTTTTCCAATAGAATGGTGGCAATCGTATAAAATGTGTCTGTAGTGCGCAAAAAATGTCATGAGCATAAATGCATTTAATCACCGGAATAGATCTACTAATTTAAGTATCTTATATTATTCCAATATAGATGGGATGAAATTTGTTCGCAAGTCCGATTATTTGTAAAATGTGTGCTATAGCTTCTATAGTTGTTTTATAAGGACTTAAAGTCATAGGTGATTTTTTTTTAAAAGTGCGAGTTAACCAGAACAAATTGTACTGTATTCGTTTTATATAAATGTACTCTGTTATGTATGCTAAGTTGAATTCAATTATTTGTCATCTGAAATCACAATATAACACGTCTGTGTATGTGTCTGAAGTCCTAGTTCAAACAATCATTTTTTCACTGATCTAATAATTTTTAAAACAACAGTTTAAAAAAAAGAAAATACTTTTAAAATAGCATTAAAAAAACAATCAAAATGTTAATAAATAAAAAAAATTGCATTATATTTGAATTATGATTTTTTTAATTAGAGAATAAATCTATTTTAAGCATCTTTGATAAAAAAGCCAAAATTGCCAATCTTATAAGTTTTATGAATTCATATGATAATTATTTTTACAATTTATTTTATAAATATAAAAAATTGGGGGGTTGGCGCACGCAGCACGCAGGGGGACAAATCCTCACTAGTATATTCATACATGTATCTTTTTTTTGTTGAAAAGTTCTGACCTCATAAGACGTATGAACGCTATATATATATATACATACACATGTGTATAGATATATCGATGAAGATCATATTATGCAAGAAAAAACACTGTACAATTTTTCTTTTCATACATGTATTGAATGATATTAAAATTTAAATGTGATTTTAATTTTTTTCCGGGTCTTATGACCTCTTTAGAGTAACAACTGTATCCAAACGCAGTGGAAGGTATCGTCATATAAGTAGGTGGTAATAAAAATATGTAAAAAGAAAATATAAATGGACCTTTGATACTTAATCACTTTAATACGTAATTAACTACTCCTCTGGTCTATTTTTTATACACACACGGGAGCACCGCGCGCTGTCTACCGAAGTGTATGTACGTATATATGTAGTATGTACGTCACTGCCTCCACGCTCCGCATGGCGATCCCCTTTTTTGATATTTTCAGAGGTTTAGAGTTATTCACAAGTGAGTCAATACCCCACAATTATTTTCAGAATTAAACTAAATAATTCATGTCATGACTGCTCTAAGCAGAATTTATTCTATTACGTTCGATCAAGAAAAGTTTTCATACCGAAATATTCGTCAAATACATCATACTAAATAACTCTTATGACGAATGATTCGTATGAGTGGATATAATAACGAATCATTCAAATGAATACTTCTTACAATGAGTAATACCTTCTAGAATGGATATCCATCACTTTTGTGAGCAATGGCAGATTATTTCAAGTTTATAACCCCTTCGACATCGGAAACAAATGAAAGGGCATGACGAGTAAAATACGATAAGTAGTCTTAATTTTTTAAGAACAAATATAGCAGCTGAAACAAAATGGCTGATTACCCTTTTACACATTTATCTATAATTCACTTTCAAGCCTGTATGTATGTATGTATGTATGTACGTAGGCATGTATGTATGTATGTATGTATGTCGAGAATCAAATCTTGTGATCGAGTTTTCGACCACTTTCTGACATCCGATCACGCTTCAGTTTTGAACACACGCTAGGTTACGATCAAATGCAATGTAGTATATTCAATATTATAGTCAACTCCATATGGCCACCACACTAAAATGGTTGATCAGTTTTGTCTTTAAAACCCATAAATATATGTATTCAATGAAAGAGCATGACGAATAAAATACATAAGCTGTGTAACGTCATTCAAAATTCAACATAGCCGCTAACACAAAACGGCGGATAAAAATGAAAGGGTATGACGAATAGAGTACAATGAGCTATGTAACGTCATTTTAAATCCAATATGGCTGCCAAAAGAAAATGGCATATTACTTCATAACCCCTTTGACATCGGAATCAAATAAAAAGACATCACGAGTAGTATACGAGAAGCTCTGTAACGTTATTCAAAATGCAACATGGCGGCCGTTACAAATCGGCGGAATATATTCTTTATTACAATCTCATCGATATAGGTATCAAATGAACAAGCATGACGAGTAGAAAACAACAAGCTGTACCATCTTATTGAAATTCAAATGGTAGCTGACATGAAATGGTGGCTCTCATTTTTCTGAAAAATCTCCTTGACATGGATATTAATCAGAAGGATATGAGGAGGAAAATTTAATTAGCTATATAACGTCATTCAGAATCTCATATAGCGGTTATCACAAGATCACTGATTGCTTCTTACTGCAGAAGCACCCATTACGGGTGTTAAATAAAAGCGTACGAAATCTATAATACTATCAACTATGTAACGTATGTATGAATCTAATATAGTGGACACTACAAACGGCAGACCACAATTTTGATCACAACAACCAACCAACCCTACATAGGTATTTAATAAACAGAAATGTTAAGAAGATTACAACAAGGTATAAAATGTCATCAAAGGTCAAATGTGTATGGGCAAAATATAGGGGCAAAAAAAGTTAGGAAAATTATAAATTTGATGATAATTTTGTCGTTAGAGAAGAATAAGTGCCAAATTAGAAGAGCGTTAAGAAAGATACCAATTTTGAAAAGCGTTAAAAAAGAAAACAATTGAATAAAACATTCTTGGAAAGTAATCAAAACTAAAAAGAAAAAAAAAAATAGAAAAAAAAATTTCAAAAAATACTTTTCAAAAACATGTACCAAAGAAATAAGCTAAAAAGAATGATAGCAAGGGACGTAATAAGGTTCATAAAGAAGCCTTTACGATCGAATTACAGATGCTACTTTTCCTACCGAGGGTGTACCAGGGTTCCAAAAAGGCCCGAGGTAGAAAACATAAATTACCTTGCACATACAGCTTAAAACACTTTATCAGCCAGAACAATAATTTTGTAGATAACTTTTTTATGCAAAAATTAAAATAAAAAGTCTGGGCGCCGAGAGAATTTTACATTGAAAAATTTAGTCATGATTAAAAATATGATAAATATGCCTAAGTATTGATACAACAATTTACATCATATTGTACAATACATATGCTATTAGTCTACCAAGTATCATGATACACATTGACAAAACATATCGTATTGTGAACTCATAGTAAATTTACTGCACTGCGCTACATAATGAAACTTAGAAACCATGTACATATGATACACATAGTACTTATAAATATATGGACTACACTTGATTAGATTTCAAAGATTAGGAGAGTAATAACGGATAACATGTCAGCGCCCACGTTATTCATTTTAATTTTTGCATAAAAAGGTTGTCTACCAAGTTATAGTTCTGGTTCATTAAGTAGTTTAAGCTGTATGTGCAAGATAATTTATTTTATTCTTTTAAGCGCATTTTTTAAATATAATTTTGAAAAGAATATTTAAATTTTTTTATTTTTTTATTCATGTTTAAAATCAAATGAGGGAATAAATTATCTACTTGAGTCAACGTTCCGAATGGTGTCCTCAAGGGCGTCATATTTTTTTGGAATAGAGCTCTTTATAACACGTAGCAGCAGTCACTCCTAATCTCTTGCCACTCAGTAAATGATGGCTCTAATAATAGTAGTTTCCGTCACAAATGTGCATCTCTCCAGGGCGGTCCCTGGGCTCGAGGGCGCTTGCGAAGCACATGATTGGCGAACGCTGTTTTTTCTACCGAGGGTGTACCAGAGTTGAAAAAGTGCCCAAGGTAGGAAATAGTAGTTTTCGTCGCAAATGTGCATCTCGCCAGGGCGGTCCCTGGGCCCAAGGGCACATTCGAAGCAACACCCGAGGGACTGTTGGGACCCTCCTTGTAGGATGCACATTAGTGGTGAACGCTGTTTTTACTACCGAGGGTGGACTACAGTTGCAAAAGTGCCCGAGGTAGGAAATAGTTTTCGTCACAAATGTTCATCTCTACAGGGCGGTTTCTGGCCCCTTGGGCACTTGCGAAGCAACGCCCGAGGGACTGTTGGGACCCTCCTTGTTGGATGTACATGAGTGGCGAACGCTGTTTTTTCTACCGAGGGTGTACCACAGTTGCAAAAGTGCCCGAGGTAGGAAAAATTTATTACTTGATTATTATTGCGTATGTTGAAAAACATGAAAGATCATTTTGCAAAATGAGTGTAGAATATAAATACACGTCTGTTAATGGAGCAGTTCAGCTAAAGTAGTAAATGAACACTAGTTTTGTATGCTTGAGTGGCGCAGTAGCGGCATATGTCTGCTTTAGTAGCAGACGGAGTGTGCAAATCGCGCTACTTATCAGGCTTTTTTGAAAATTTGATAATTTTAAGAAAAAACCCTAGTAATACAGCCTCCGAGATATTGTTGTTACAAATGTGTGATCATAAAACACCGATTTTTTTTAGTTTCCTGCAAAATGCATGCACAGATGTATTACATGCATGTATGCGTGTATACTCGCAAAAGGTAAACTTCAGTCAGTTAGAGGTTTATATCCATTTCAGAGCTCAACTTTGAATCATTTGTAACTTTTGACCAAGTCAACATCCTAGAGCCACTCTACTAGGACTTGAATAAGGACTCATTTCAATAGCATTCGATTCATCATCTTGATAAAATGAAGACAAAACATACTCCTGTGCTGAGTAGCAGCAAGAAGCATAAATTCGAAAATTTATTGAAAAACTCAAATTTCTCTCTTTTAAGATACGTTCAGTTTTCTTGACGCATCTTTTTTCATGGGGAAAATACGGTGACTCGCGGAGCAAAACGTATCTTCTGCTCCAAGACGAAGACAACGATCACCGACAGTACCGACATTTTGTACGTTTTCAAGGTGTGTTATGCAAAAATGTTCAGAGTTGTTTTTGACCAAGAAAGTGCAAATTTTTTGGGATTTCGACATGTATATGGGTCATTCTACCAAAAACGGCATATTTCAGAGTCTGAAATGGAAAAAGACTAAAAAGACTTTTGAAATTTTTTAGTATATATTTTCGTATTGTCCGTGACCAAAAGAAGTTAGAATTCTTTAGACCTTACTGGATCTGCTCTTAAAAAATTTTAGAGCAAAAATACATGCCTTTACGGGCTCTCGTAAAATTATGAATTTACCTTCAAAATGACCTTATACTCGTTATTTTAGCAAGTATGATGAAAACACAAATATCCTTGCTCACCTACATGATGTACTTACGATCTACATTCGTTAACTCCACCATTTGAGCCGATAATCAAAGACTGCAAGGATAAAGTGCGGTTTTTGCAAAAACAGAAGAGTTATAAAATCTCCTTAAAATAGAGATTGCGGTACTCCAAGTGAATGTATGATATTTGCTTTAGCACTGGTATTAAGTTATTTCTGCCCTCTATCGAATGATACCCTATTTAAGTTCACCCGGCAACCCTACGCAGAGATAGAACAGATTCTTTAGCGGTACGGGCTCTTAGTTTTCATTTTGGGGAGATTGAATTCGCGACAATGAAAGTCTCTAACTCTGGCTGGCCGTGAGGGAAGAAAATAAAAAAAATTCCTGCAATATCCTCGACCTCCGCACAAAACAAAATATTTAAATAGAAACGCTCAAGTTCAGCGTTATGAATCTGCGAGAGCATTTTCCGCGCAAATATCAAATTTATAAGATTTTGCTCCTGCAACTTTGACATCATCCCAATCTAGGATACAATCTTTTTCGGCTTCGAAAAGTAAATAAAAATGTTGCTTACGTTCATACCTTTTAAATTATATGCCGCAAAAAGGACAAAAAGGCCTTACGTAGCTTCCAGGCATCGTCAAATGTGAAAAAATGTGAAAATATGTGAACGGAACACGAGCCCGTAACGCTAATTAGCCCTTTTTCGTTGGGTACAACTAAAACAACACATTTCTATGGTCTGATTTTTGTTGAACCATCAGCAGAAAGACAATCTTAATTATTTATATTTTCCGATCTAAATCTCCTTACGTTAAGCTGTAATGGACTGGGACATCAAACAGACCGTTTATGGTAGAATGACCATAAATGTGTACACCCATAAGTGTATACATCTACAATGAAAATATCCAATGTATTTCCAGGAAGAAGTTGTATAGTTAAAAAAAACATTTTTACAGCAATACAGAGGCAACAAATTTTGATTGGTAGATGTATTGAAATAACCTTAATTTTTTTAAATTCTGAATCAAATAATAAATAAGAAGTCAAGTTAATAAAATGGAAATTGTTTCCTACAATTTTTCCAAAAAAATGAATTTATAAAAAAAACTTGCTATTAAATTAGGTGTTTGTAAAAATATGTCAAAAATGTTGTATATAGTGTCTAGAGTGAAAACACATGATTTTTAGAAAAATCTGCCTGGCCGTCTGTCTGTCTCTGAGCGTGTGTGTGTGTGTGTGTGAGTAATCAGTCATATCTCAGAAACCCAATGACCAATTTTGATGATCCAGGGCTTACAATGTTATTTTTCTGATTCTTATGGCGCCTCGAAAAAGATTTTTAAGTTTTATACCTTATTAAGGTTGTTATAACGATTTTAGATGGTCGAAAACCGGCTTCATACCTAATTAAGTGTCAAAAATTTTTTATGTTTAGTTTTTAATATTTTTATTCAATAAGGGATAAAAATACCTTAACTTTTATTCAAGTAATACTAAGATTTTAGTAAAAAGTAGGTAAAAAAAAATTATTTTTTTGGACAAAAAAATTATTTATCATTGTACATATATATATATATATATATATATATATTTGAAATGCTTCATAACGCCTTAAAAAATAATTTGTTCAAATACTTTTTTTATAATAATCCATTTTTATTACTATTTCGTTTCTCATTTGACAAATGATGTTATGCAAAACTTAAAAAGTTTTTAATAAATTCAACCCAAAGTAAAAGTTTGATAAGGACTATATTAGTGTTACAATAAATGAAAGATTATTAGATAGTTCTAATTCATTGAATAATTGAATGAAATAAAACAGATTACTTAGAAAAATATTATTAAAATTAATGTTGAATTATATATCAAAGCGAAATAATAGCAAACATAAATGTAAAATGATTAACTTATAAATAGTATACAGCTATTGCGTTATAATAATTATTTTCAAATGATCAAAACATATTTTTGTAATCGGAAGCAGATAAATAAAGGTTGAGGAAGCTATTTGCTAATTTATTGGCAGCGGTTTTTTTTTATAAACTGCAACAGTACTTTTAGCATATTTAGGCTTGACAAAGGATTATTGTGGATCTCTTTAAAGTTTTAGAAGAGAGATTTAGATGACAAATTGATGATACCCAAACTGGCACTACGTGTCCTAACTTTTTTTATCAGTCATATATTTAAAAATTTTTTTTTCTTATTCGAAGTCTATCAGAATATTGTTTAAAACGATTGTTAACTAATTGATATTTTTTGGTTAGTCGCAAGAATTTTCAAGTTGTCTTTTACGTATCAACTCTAAACCTTGTGTAGTAATGAATAACGATGTTACCTAATGCAAGCAATATTGGATTTTTTCGATTTTGCATCCGTTTTTTAATGAATGCTAAAAAAAAATATAGCTACCGACAAAGGCTGATTGCGCGAAATTTTAATTGAAGATTTGCTTTTCTATTGCCCTTAAGTTAGTAGAGTCTCAGATGTACACAGCACTGAGAAAAGTACTGTGTTTGGTTCCTCCAGCATATCACACCTTTGCTGGCTGTGATATTAATCCAGCCTTGTATTGGAAAGAAAGGAGCTAGCCATTCAATATTTTAAGGAACAGTTCGGAGTTTTAACCAGCAATTTATAATATCGGTGATAAGCTGAATCATGCACATGTAGACAAATTTGTGTGTGAAATCGATTTCACACGGGCGAATAGCTCAAACATTATCGGTAACTGTATCAATCTTAATATTAATGTAACTGGGTCACGATTATTTAGCGACAGAGTTTTTTTGAAAAAGCACTGCCAATTTTAACGCGTGTACGATTGTACCGTATTTTACGGAATTATAGCAGTACATCCTACGATCCATGTATATATAATCTGTCTGTAGTAACGCATACTTGGAAAAATCTACTGCCTTGTACCCAGAGGGACACAGTTGGAAGTTTTCAGCTGTGGAAACGTATCAGTTTCACTGGCTTAATGGTGATGCAATACCGGACTTCGTTCAGGACATTGTCGTCGACTTAAATGCGGGTAACTGAATATTTTTATTTTCCAAACCACTGCGTGTCTTAAAAAGATTAGAAGCGTACGATTGCTTATGATGTTACACAAATTCTCGCGGAGTAAATTTTTTTTTATTTTTCTAGAAGGAACATGAATAAGTATTGAGTATACCTTTGTAATAGGTTCATTTTTTCATTTAATGCACTCGTGAGTCATGGACCAATTTAAAAGAATATTGAAGTTATGAATTTTTATCGCTAGAAGCTCTTTTATATATTATACGGCTACTACAATGACTATTTATACGGTCCAACAGATGACGAGCAGAACGAGGACTTTAACGATTCAGATGATGATGATATCAGCTTACATCAAGGCGATGATAAAAAAAAAGATGTTGCTGCTTAAGATTCAGAGTTCGAACTGTGTGTCCCCAAAGGCCACGATAATCTGGCTCGATAAACAGTTTATGATGCACTATGATATTTTTGTTGCCATACAGCGTAGCACTTGTATTCGAGATTTTGCATGAATAAATCCTATTTTATAATGTAGTGATCTTAATTTCTTCAAGTATAAACAATGGTTAAAAAAAAAAATTTGTCTCTTATCATTATTTTCGTAATAAGTAAAAAAATATTTGTTCGATCATCTATGATAACAAAATATCAGCTTATTTGATTAACTTTGTTTTTGGGCGAGAAAATGCAAACGACAGTATGGACATCGTAACGACTGATATATTTATGCATGACATACGAGTCAGGAAAAAATACTGTTTTCTCGCAGGAACTGACACTGCAGTAACAAACCATTTTCAAGTTGGTCCATTAATTTAATAGTACTTACATATTTCAATTCATTACTCCTGATTCTATTATTTTGAAAACAAATTGATGGATTACCAAGCTCGTACATTCAATTTTCTTATCGCGTCCTATACATCAAATCTTACTACACTCTGATTTTCTAATGGATTCTGATAGATTCTAATGAATAATATTCTTACCATTGCTAGTTTCAATTTGAATGATAACATTTATTTCATCAACAATACTTTGACTAACAGCAGATTAAAACGTCTTTTATCGTGATAATGGCTGTTTTTTTTCTTAATTAATTCAATAAATAACTTTTAAGCAGAAGTATCATTGAAACAATTATAAATTACACAATATTTTCTTCTCTTTTTGTTTACGTTACAATTTGACGATTGGTTTGAACGCTAAACACAGTACTTATTCAATTCTATCTCTTCAAAACTATAATAGTCTTAACTTTTTTTGTTGGCTTCTAGTGACATAACTAAGTAAAAAAATATATTTTTTTTGATCGAACATATTGGCGCTTTAATCTTAGAGTTACACTAAAAAGATTGCTTCATGTGCGTTCTTTAGTTGTAGGGTAATAGTAAAAGCCATTTCTATATTGAACAAAATTTATTTGTCTGTCTTTCTCGAGTTTCCGTGATCAACATAAATATGCCAGACATTAATTTCATCTTGACAAAATAAAGTTACAAGATTGTATTTATTTCTTACAGTAGTCTAAACTTTCGTGCATCCCGTGCAGAAAAATTATGCTCTACTATCAAAAATCATGACAGAATTCAGAAAAATATCATCTGGGGATACTGCTATCTCCTATTTTCTCGCTCGTCATACAGAGAGAAGCGGGATGCGACCTCCTTCCGAAAGAAACAAATATCACTCTTCCGCGTATCATTTGGCAGACTGAAGAAGCACGACTCTGCACGCTTAGAGCCAATGACAACAAACTAGCCATGTGCAGTGGGATCGTCATAGCCACTACCCGTTCTTAGCAGAAACGTCAAAGCATGACATATATCACGCTAGCAGATCAGACCCCCCTATCTAAACAGACTAGTAATTTGTAGCTAATTTGTAGTGAATTTGTAGTGAAAAAATAAATTTTGTAGAGCCTACCGATTCTGAAATAATAAATGATCTGCTAGCGTAATATCACGCCAGCAGATAACACTTGCGTATGAGGCAATCCCTGGCTCAAAAAAAATCTCACTTGCAGAGTATTTTGTAGCTAATTTGTAGTGGATTCATAGTGAAATGATTGATTTTGTAGAGCCAACCAGTCTCGAGATAACGGATGATCTGCGAGCGCGATATCACACCAGCAGAGCACTTGTACATTACAGCTATTTCTGGGCTCAGAAAAAATTCATTGTGGAAGCATATTTTGTAGCTAATTTGTAGTGAATTCGCAGTGAAAGCCTTGATTTTGTGGAGCCAACCAATTCCGAAATACGAGATGATTAGCTTGCATATTACCAGTCTAGCAGATCACATGTGCGTACGGGCCGATCCTACAATAAAAAAAATCGAACTTGCAGGGTATATTGTAGCTGATTTGTAGTGAATTCGTAGTGTAAGATTTAAGATTGTAGAACATACCGATCTCGAGGAATTCGATGAATCGGCCGATTTGAGTGACACAGTGGCATCAAACATTTCTTTTTGACGAATCATGGCTTAAATACTTAGAACATACGTCTTAAATAATGTAGAGGTATGTTTATATAAAAAAATTACTTTTACAGAGCCTACCGATCCCCATATACTCGATTATACTTATCACTTCAGCAGACCACACTTGCGTTTAAGTTTTAAAGTACAAAAAAAAAAAAAGAATGGATAAGGGTTTGTGTGGGTGTATTAGTAAAAATATATATCATCATTCATATCTTGGGATTTCCTAAACGGAAAGTTAAAAAAACTGTTTTTTCAAATGCACAATTCTACAAGAACTTCGCTACCAGCATAGTAATTATACTACAGTTAAGAAACTAAATAACGCAAAAATAAATTTACCATGCCCAGTGTAGTAAATTTACAATAGTATTTTGACAATGACAGACGTTGTCACCATACAAACAAAGTAGTACATAACAACAGATTTTTTTAGTGTACATTAAAAAAAAAATAAGTAGAACATTTAAATGAGGAAGCTTTGTGCCAATAAATTGGCAGCGGTTTTTTTATTTTAACTTTTAAATAAAAAAGGTACATGTTCATAATGAGAAATGGTTTTTTTTGTCTTAAAATTTATGCATACAGAAGAGAAATTCATTCTGTCATTTTTTTAATCATAACCGATAATAAGTACATGTTAAATCCCCTAAAATTTTCTGTAGCAATGATAAGAATGGTTTGGGTTTAAAAATAAAATAATTTAAATACAATTTCTGTACAAAACAGTACCATAAAAAACGAAGGTCTAAAATTGTTTGTCATACATACGGAATATTGTATCGTACTAATATTATTACCTATTACCTTCAGGTTTCCTTAATTTTAAATACCTTGATCAAATAAAAAACAAAAATATATTTTACCTTGCATAGACGTATATTAATTCGAATAATTAATTTAAAGTTTGTTTTACGAGCACACAAAAATGTATCATGTTTATAGCATAGTAAAAAGTATAACTGATGACATCGATACGATATCATATTTTTCGTTAGCATATCCACTTATTTTGACTAACATTTATTGAAATTCATATACTATCCAACTAATTCAATAGTTCAGTCAGATTTTGATAAAAGTAATGTCAAGTGATCTCGCTCGTTGCTACTTCGAAATATGCAACATGTTTTTCTGGCTTGATACTCTGGATACGATTTTTTATCGTTCTAAGCCCGGGGACCGGGGAGATCGGCAGCAAAATCGATTTTTGCACATGCTTTTAGCAAAAAATTAGCAATAAATTATGCTGCCTCCCGATTTGCTGTAGCTGTCTCCTGTGACGAGGTAACACGATGCGCGCTGCTGGCATGATGTCACGCTAGCAGATAATTCGTTATCTGGAGACCGGTTAGCTCTACAAAATCAATTCTTTCACTACAAATTCACTACAAATTCACTACAAATTACCCAGGAAGTTATATTTTTTTTAGCCAGGGATTGGCCTATACACAAGTGTGAGCTGCTCGTGTGATATCACGCTAGCAGATCATTGATTATTTCGGAATCGGTCGGCTCTACAAGATTAATTCTTTCACTACAAATTAATTACAAATTAGCTACAAATTGCAAGTATGTTTAGATAGGGGAGTCAATTATGTGATCTGCTAGCGTAATATTGTACTGTGACATCCATATGCATAGCGACCAAAAGAATCTGTGTTGGCACGAAAAAAACCCCTGCCACTCTCAGCTGCACGACTGCTACGCATATCTATATTACATACGTGATATGAGAAATGCTGATGGAAGGTTAAGTGTCACGTTTTCCCGTGTTGTTTCCCTTTTTTCGTGTGCGACTCTCTCCGACAATAGGGTGTGTCTCGCTGCGACGAGATGAACACTTCTTTCTGTGTAGGATGCACTATTAAAGCTGATAAAGAACTAGTTTCATCACAATTCGTTGGACAACAAAAGATGACAAGATTCTAGCATACAGTGTTCTGACATATTCGACTAATCCATTACGCACTATAAGATTCATGCCATTAATTGATAATGATTGTGATAACATAATTATATCAATTTAAAATTAAGACCAATGCCTGCTACCATTAAGCACGTGCATAGGAGATTAGTTAAAGCAGATCATAATACAGTGGTACTAAATTAGCAATCGATGCTATCTGTCACCTATTTGAGGGAATCAGGTATGAGAAGAACACGTATGTATAAGCGGATATGTGAGCTTACGAATATAAGCTTGACGACTTATGAAAAATTGGCTGACGCATAGTCTTAATTTAAATTCATTGAATAAGAATTCCCGCTGGTATGGTCCTTCATGCAAACTAAGTCCAACCAATAATAATGGCAACTTTTATATCTTAATTCTTTGAAGTATCATTTTAGATTTAACTTAAGACCATTATTAGAGACTAAGATAATTGTTTATGAGAAACATAAAATTTTTTTTCAAGATCGAGAAACGATCAAATAGCGGTCATGTAAAAGCAAATTCCTGCTGCAGATGCTGATGGGGCAGCGCTTGAGAGGACTTTAAAATAGTAATATTAAAACAAATCACTTATGCCGTACACTGTAATATAAGATCCACATTACAATCGTCTATTTAACCACCTACAAAAAAAAGTTCATACTTATGAGTTTTACAATCTGGAAGCTGTATCTAATACATTAAAACATACATGGATAGTGGAAGTCCAAACAGTTGAAATTGTATTAGCCTTTTAGACAAACTATAAAGGTTAATAAATGAAGGACTAAAGTCAAGAAATATCTTTTAGGTTGCATTTTATGATATGTTATGGTATTTACTACGTGCATCATGGAAAAAATATTTGAAAAATTCTACGTGTGGCAGTTCATCGCAAAAATGATGTTTTTTTGCAATTTTTTTCGAAAAACAGTAATATCTTGGAAACGGTAGTGCGTGGGGAAAAACCGTTTGCACCAATCGAAAGAGTGCCAAATAAATGCAAAAGATAGCACTGTTACTTTTGTTGCGATCAGCGTAAAATTTGGCGAAATACGGCCAAGAAGATGATATAGCCAAATAGACGCAACGCCTGTGAAGGAGATTCAAGATGCGTATATCGGTACAAGGTATTAATACTCAGCTGCCTTCTTCACTATGTCTTAGCCACTTTGGCTAGTACGGAGAGCAGCAGAGTGTGTTATTGTGAGTGGTGAGACCTCAGTCAGCTGAAAGGGGAGTTTATATTCATACACATATGTACAACAATAGCGGCAATACAGTAAACGACGTGCAAAACAATTATTGTATTTAATAAGTTATGGACTTTACTAACTATCGCTCGTCAGCACAAACTCATTTGTGCACAAACTCGGATTATATTAAACTTTCTGCACATGGTGATATTCATGAGTGCATGTGATTCATCGACAATTTTTCGAGCATGGCATGTACTACTTTCTTTTCTTTGCTTCAAGTAATGCCAAACTTTTTATGTACGGTGGTATTTTTAGTAATGTTAGCAGTGAAAATAATGAGGTGTTATAGTTGGTAGAATTTTTCTAAATTTGTTAGTCAACCTCATCAATAGTAAGTTTCGCAAATACGTGTGTTTTCGGAGCACGTAGAGTAACATACGCCTAACATGTCCCGTTTACATGTTCGAATCGTTCAATGTTACAAAACAATGTACATGCCCCATTTTGATAAAAGACTTCTCTTTTTATACCTAGACTTGGGCTTCAACACGCCTTGCAGTAATATAACTAAATTGAGGGGATTAAAGACTCATGTCTTTAGTCTAACATTCGGACCAATAACTTATTGAATAAAAAGGTAATTTAATAAGTTATTGGTCCGAATATTAGGCCAAAAACATGAGTCTTCAATTCCTATTTAAAGTATGTAAATTAATATATTTTAAATATTAATAGTAAGTTTATACGTGTATATACTTGTACGTATATATACGAATTCACTTGTGTGTATGTGCACGAGTTTGTGAACTTTCTGTTACAAAGTAGCGAGGTCATTGGACAGTTATGCAGACATATTTATTTCATCTCCCGAAGTTACAAAAATATGTCTATAATCATTCGTAAGACAAACTTTGCACTTGGAAGACGAATATCGTCTACTTCAAATATTTTGTAAGCCTGTTACTAATTTACTAATTTAGATTCAACTATACTTATCCATAAAAAAAATTTTCTACACGTTAAGTACACTCACAACAAATTTAAAATATTTTTTTTTACATACTTTAATATCATTCTCACATCATTTTTCTAAGTCCAATTTCTTTGGTGTCTTTAATGATACTTAACCTTTACTATTTTTTTGTTAACTTACAAGCAAGCCCGCTTAATAAGCACAGAATTTTTGTATGATTCTGTTATCAATAGTGTTACAGTTTTTCTTTGATTGATCATATGTTATTCCGAAACCTTATTGTGAAATAGTTTCATCAAAATATTTTTGTAAGATACTATTATCTTACAGCTTGCAAATGCAGTTTGCTCTATAACGAGTGAAGGGCTTGGAAGTTTCTAATCAACCCATAAAAGTCTTGTCAGAACATATGCGTATAAATATTTCAAACCTTACGTGAGCAGTGCTGATATAAGAATCCAATTATTAACATTAACATAACTCTGAACAATGCGCCTTCTGCTCACGGGATAATGACTAAGTTTACAATGCCTTGCGATCACATGAATAATTTTGACATGACTTAAAAAAAATCGGCTTTATTATGCTCACAAGTTGATAATGATACTACCTTGGATAATACACACATAAGAAATAATGCAGTGACATATTGAATCACAAATCGACCATGGCTCTTCCATATTTTCCTAATTATCAATTTAAAAACACAGCGACACGCTTTAAAGTTTTTGCTTAAAAAACTCTTCACAGCCGTACAAAACTAATTCATATCGGAGCAACTCTTACGATACTCTTGAAATTTAAGAAATTTTAAAATTTGTCATTGATAAGGTGGCGCGTAACAAAATAAAAATACCTTATCTCTGAACTAAATTTGAAGGAATCGTACTTAAATTTCGAACTAATCACCTCTTAAAATTTCAAACCATGTTACCAGGTAAATTTTTGAAAACAAGGCACTTACAAATTCACGTGTAACGTGGGCTTTTATGGGAGGCCGCTGAACCTTGGTAACAAATGTTACAATATTTTTCCCTGTATAAGTTTTTTTTCATATTATAGTGCTGTACGTCCGGCTCCTTCTAAAGGCACTACTCAGGGCACTTAGCACATGGGAGAGGAAAGGAAAGATGGATGGGAGGGGGTAGGGGGTGACTAACAACCGTTCCGTATTCGCTCAGGACGAGTCCTGTGGGGTGGGGAAACCACTTGGGAAAAACCCATCCCAGAACGGTCTGGTGTATTGCCCAAGTTCTTTCCGGGTGTTTATACGTCTATAGGCACCAGGACCGAACTTCTGCACACATTGCGCTCACGTTGTCCGCAATGACAGAGAAATAGTTGATCGACCCTCGAAATCAACAGTATTGGCGAAATGGCGACTCTCGAACGGCCACGCTAAATGCTGCTGAACCTCGTTGATCGACGAAACTGCGACTCTACCACTGCACCACCGTGTCAGTTCCTATATATCTTTACTCTGATTATAAAAATAGATACTGAAAAAGAAATCATAAGCTTCATAATATCAAGAAAATGTTAGTACACCAAGCAATATTACAACATATTCTATCAAGAAGGTGACTATATATGCAATCAGCCAGAATGGCATATCTGCCGTAAACACGCAGACGCTTAAAATATGCACGCAAAATTCGAATAAAGCGATAAATACCTTCCATGTAGAAACTATCCCTTCCTTTTCTGACTCGCATGACGAGAAGTGTATTTAGGAGGCATTGCTATTAAAGTGGCTATCCAGCATATATATAGCACTAAATTTGTGATAATTCTTAAAGGATATAGTTAACATCATATTTAATCAAAGTTTATTTCATACTAAAAAGGATTCTGGTGTGGCACGCCAAGCTGAGCACACGTACTCTGCGAGATGTCCGTGTTAATCCGTCAACTAAAGTTACTAATACTAGAAAGTAAAAGTTTAAAAGTAAAAATAGGAAAGGTAAAGCTGTTAAGAAGTTGATGTGGTAAAGGCGTGAAGTAAAAGGTAAAAAGTACGGAATAAAGTGTGGAAAAGTAGTTAGCTCGGAAACGTTAGGTTAAGATGCCGCCAAAAACAACGAGAGGTGACACAGCTGATGTTTCGCTGGAAAGTGAAATAGAAAAAATCAAAATAACAATGAAAAAAGAAAAGAAAGGACTGAGGAAATAGCTACGAGAAAAATTGAGAGGCTGACAAAAGAATGGGAAGAAAAGCAGCGAAAAGAAAAGGAAGAATGGGAGGCAAAAATAGAAGGTTAAAAGGAAAAGCTGGAGGCGTTATGGACAAAAGGGAGAAAATAAGAGGCATCTAACGAAAGGGGCGATAGAGAAAGTGAGGTACGATTGTTCATACGATTTACAAGATTTTGTATAAACAATAGTACTTTACTTTTTATGCGTTGAATATTACATAAAATTTCCTCAGTAACTTTGTTCGAAATCTTTTAAGGAAAAATCCAAGCTTTAAAAAATGGACATCGGATAAAAAACAAAAAAGATCAGCGATTTTTACTAAGTTTGATTTCATACGTAACAGTACCTGGACATGCAACATACAAAATTAAAAGAATAAATTTTTTTTAACACTCAAATTATTCTTTTGCAGTATGGATTTAATTTTGCTGTTATTAAATTTTAACAATATCCTATAATAATTATTACGAATGTAGTGCTATTTTTATGCTGGAGAGCCTGCTCAAAGAAAACGTATTTGTAATAAAAAATTTGGACACTTAGGTAATGGACAGGTTAGTCTACCTTACCCACGTAAACTAACGCGTGCGGAACGCCGCCAAGCTGCACGGCCTACACGCGCTCTTTGGCCAGAAGTGTGTATTACAATATCTCAATCAAAGACATTTATTCATTTTTACAAACAATTATACTGAAGTTTTCTTTATGTTGTATTATTGTAGTCACGCTAACGTTGTGCATTAAAGTCAAGTATAGTTGCTATAAAAAAAAATGTTGATTAATTCGCACAATAACATTGCTTCTTACGTAAATTTTTTTACAAGTCCTCCTTACTCGTTTATAATTAATTATGATTAAACATACAAAATTTTATTTTATGCTATTTTGCATGGAGAATGGATTTCCAACAAAAAAATAAAGAGTTAACCATCAAATTTTTTGGAAAACTCAAGTATAATACTAAATTTTAAGCATATGACTAATGGTTAGTATACTAGAGCACTTAAAAATTGAATTTATTTTTACTTGCTTATAATATTATGATTATTAACGTCACAACCAATAATTTTTATTATTTTTACTATTATTTAAGTTAATGCATACAATTAAGAGAAGCGTTGCCACCAGGGCCCTTAGCTTAATACGATACTAAAGTCATGAGCCACCTTAAGCAACCATTTGTTTTTAATAACTGTATTTTACTATCTGGCATGTTTAATTGCATATATATTACATTATATTAAGCGTTGAGTACGTTCTTAGAAGAATGAAATCAATGAGTATCAAACTAATTTGGACCTCTAATAGGGCCCCATCTTAACACAGCACTATTGTGGTAAGCCATCTTAAATAAATTGACTATAGTGATTTCTTTATCGAATAAAAGATAGACATAAATATTTTTAAATTTTTTATAATCAAAATCAGAATGGTAAAAATGTTGGCTGTTGAAACATTGCACTAAAGCAAAATCTTACTTTTATAAAAAATAAAAAAAAATACGCTTTTTAAGTTTTTTTTATCAAGTGGTGCGGTTGAGTCACATGCCAGTTTGAGTAGCAGACGACACATGGCACCGTGCCCTTATATACGTCTAATTGCGGCTTTCAGATTTTCTAAATTAGAAAAAAAATATTCTGTGCGCCTGTACTTATAAGTTTTTGCAGTTATCCTGCAAAGGTCCTTAAATTTTTCAAATTTATAATTTTATGAAAAATTTATTTTATCTTAATTTCAAGCTCTTGCTAAAACATTCGTTAAAAAAACAGTTGGTTCTCGGGCACTCAAGTATGAAGTTATACTTCTTTAGCAGACAATATATGTAGATGTGGCTGATTCCTCTGCTAGACATGTGGATGTAGCTGATTCCGCCGTAATTTGATTGGCGATGATACTAGCTCTTACGCGCGTAAAAACAGGGCAAAATGTCCTTTCCATCTACTATCGCTTTTCGTTTATTCACTCTTGGATCTCTGCTGCATGAATACAGACTTTATATACGCGACCTTCTGGTACACACATTAAAGACTGTAGGGTATTATCAACCCATCGACATATGCATCAATAGCACATTCTGTCATTTACAGCTAAACTATACAAGCAGCTTTCACAGACGTATAAAAAGCATACGTATTTGTCAAAAATTGACAAAAATTTACTTTTACAAAATGCCGGACATCTTTTGACCAAAAAACTTTGTAGCTAAAACGCTTTGTATAATTGATGTGGATTGAAATAAGGTAGAATTGCTGGAAAAAAATATTTTTTGAGTACATTTTTAAAACCATTTTTGAAGAAATTTCGAGCCAGTTTCGGCGGAATCAGCCATGTACCTTTTATATAAAGATATTTTAAATAACCCACAGCGATGTATCGAAGGTGATGCAATTATAGTTGGAATAAAGATATTTGGTAATAGGATGTAGTTTTGAATAATATTTTAATATTTAATAAATAAAAATTATAGCACTTATCTTGCGTAAAATTAGAATAATAAACATCCAGAGGTACTCCTTACATGTAACGTAACTTAAAAATTACCTTATTCACCAATGACAACATTTTGGAAGAATAATCTTGTTCAAATAAACCAATAACGGAAAAAAAATACAGGTGTGAAATTTTGTTAAAAAAATTTTGAAACAATGTAGAAATTAAGTAAATGATTATTCATTTATCTCAAAATTAACAAATCGATAAGATGAAAGAAATAATAATTAATATATAGAAAAGCTGAAACTGAAATCTATTTTTTTTAAGTTTTGAAACAATTATCAAATTAATTGTTGAATAGTTTGGAAGTATAACTTCAAACAGGTCCCACGTTAATCTGTGGTCTTCATCGTAGGCGGCTGCGTAATTGTACATCGATTATGCCAACCTTTAACAAAAATGTTATCAGCTACAAACTTAAGGTGTGATTAGATCTATAATGCACTAAAATAATAGCTATAATCACTTTAAATGTATCGATAATCATGTGTAAAAAAATAATAGTAATTACATGCGCTTACAGTTTACAGTTCAACTTAGACTTTGATAAATGTTTAAATGGCTTCGGAGCAGTGATACTCTGGCAGAACGAATTCATGTCCCAGAATCGCGATTTTTTTCAATTTCAACTAATACTATTCATAATTATATGTAATTTACTTTTTGCTTGAACGTACTAAAACACTTTTTCAGTCGAAAATTTGCGCGGAATCGTAATATACAAACGGCAAATCATCGCTGTTTTTTTTTTACACATTGTTATCGGTACGTTTTAGGTAAATTTTACTATTACTATAATTTGTTACAGCTAAAAATTACAGTATATTTGTACAGCTAAAAATTTTCAAGTGACTACTTTACGAAATATTTTTAGAATCATTTCACGAGACGATAACAATGTTTATTGCATTCACAAAAAAGATAAAAAAAACCGTGTAAGTAAGAGTATCTGCTGCCTTAACATACATGATCATCAGATAAAATAGTTTGTGTTGAAATAAAAGGAATGAAAACTGTGATTTGTAAAAGCCAAAAAGTTGACGATGGTAAGTACGTGCATTGAACCCATAAAACATTCGATTCATCATATGAAAAGGGCAGAAAAGTTATGCGATGTTCAAAAGCCTTTTTAATTAAAGGCAAGTTTCAAGATACAATAGACGAACAAGCGCCATCCTGTAAGGGCCAATGATGAATCAAAATCTTTTATGTTTCAGATCCTGAAGTACTCAGCGAATCCTGGAGACTGCCTTTCTGCGTGAAGACAATTTACGGATCGGTATTGTAAACTACGGGATACAATGCAAAACTATTTGACCACAATATCACAGATTATGCGCTGCAAAGTTTTGTTCGGAAGCTACGTACGCAGAATCCTTCAGTTTGTCTGAGTCAAATAAGGCCTCAAAAAAGCTGTTGATGTGCATTCAAGACAGCGAAAAATTAACATTCAGTTAGCAAGAATTGCCCTGTGCGCTGTACAGTCACGGCGTTAGCACCGATGTCTTAATACGTCTTTGGAAAAAATTATCTACTGACACTTATACTGCGCAAAAAAGTGGTAGACAGCCAATGTTTCCCTACAAACAATCGAAAACTTCTGATACATGCAATAAGTAGCTCATGGACGACAGCATTGATTATGGCCACAAACGAACTAACTGCAAATAGCCGAAGAAATTTAATACAAAGGGGCTGAAAATAGTACATTTCCTACCTAGGGCAGAAAATACGACTTCCGCGCCCGAAGGGCGCGGTTGTTGTATATTTCTGCCCGAGGTAAGGACAACATTTTTTGTACCGAGGGCAGAAAGTGCAAATTTCTGCCCGTGGGCGTGAATTCGGCCCTAGGGCCGAAAGTAATTAGGAGGGCCGAAAATGCGTCCCGAGAAAAAAAACTTTTTTACTAACTACTATACACTTTTTAGAAAATTTTTAATCACTATTTCTAGTGATGTACCCATTCTATTAGAATTTTTTTCAGCAGACCTATTGATGGATGAACATACCATTACGTAGGAATTTTTTATTGAGACACATTGTATCGTATATGCTGTGCTATCCATACTGAAGCAACGATCTTGTATATTTACCCTGCAGTAAGCCGTTTACACGTATTGATTTTGGAAAACAGGTTCACATCGTTAATTTCCCGTAGTAAGACATAGGGGATCATTGTGTTCAGTACGTTTAGGATAGTACAGATTACAATTTAAAGATATTAAAGGGACATGAAACGTTTCATCGTCTTGGCGGAATCGCTGAATATACACTTGCATATTTCATAACTTATACAGGTACTGCCGCACAATGCCCTGCTCATCTACAATAACTACTCAAAAACAATCTCAACCGTACCATATAGCGGCGAATCTACCAACACCTTTAAAGGGTTTACATCTGTAAAGATAGTATCAATAAAAATTTCTGTATCCTAAATTTTTAGAACATGCTAAGCTGGTTACTTCTATGCTTACAATTGCAGCACAAGAATTTTTCTATTTTTAAAAGGATTAATGTAAAACATTTTTCAAAATATGACCTATTCCACTTTACAGGTTAACTATTTTTTATTTATTACCGAATCTTTGACAAAGTAAACAGCGCTTACTACATTATTACAATGTATAATCTTACAAAAAAAATTATTCAATTATAATACGATATTGATAGTTGACCAACCCCAGCATGTAAGGACTTGTTCTTTAATCACGCCATGGATTAGGTGACTTACCCCTCGTCATATCTTTTACAGGGACTATTGGTTGCATTTGAAGCGGTTCTGGTATCGAGGATATGTGGTAAACCATGTACTCTTCCGATTCCGTTTCAAATATATTCTTCGATCATTCCTATGCAAGAGCATTACGTGCTCACATTTTGTCTTTAATGGCCGTAGGTATGACTGTCATCAAGGTTAGTCCAACATTGCATTCCAGCGAAATCGGAAATAATGTATGACAATCACACATTTTTTACTGGATAGGCGCTGCATGTGTCAGCAGTACTGTTTGCGCATGAGAGCTCAGCTGAAACAGCATGACTTTTTTCTCAGTATACTGCAAATGAAAGAAAGTTTTTAGCGAACGTCGCAAGCAAATATAGATTTATGATTGTAAACTCCTTGCATTTATCTCCACTTGCTCGATTTATACGTGAGAAAATGATTGTAGGGTATATCAATAATTTTAATTCACTACTTTCTTCTTGAGCAAAACATCTTTTTTTGAATTTTATTTTTTAAAACATTTTACTAATAATGGAACATATCCCTGAATCAAAATATTCAGTTAAAAATTCTTATATCAAAAAGTGCCTTGTTAACCTTGATGTACCAGAGAGTTATTGTTTGGTGTCTTTTCATGTTGTGTCTCTGTACACAAACTTGCCCCACGATCTTATCACTAAAGGTATATCCAAAAAATAGAAATATCTTAAAAATCACACTAGTTTGTCAGAAATAGAGTTTCTAAGAGGTTTGAAACTATTGTTGGGCTCCACTTGCTTCCAGTTCAACAAAACATATTATCGGCAGAATATTGGTTGCCCCATGGGAGGATGTGTCAGCCTTGAATTTGCTGAATTAGTGTTGGAGCAAGTGGAAAGTAAAGTAGTGCCAGAATTGGGCGACAAAATATTGCTGTATAAGCGATATGTTGATAACGACCTAGCAAAAGTTAAAAAATCGGAAATCAACAATATTTTAACCAGTCTTAATAACTTTAATACACACATACAATTCACAGTTAAAGTGGAGCAAAATGGATCCCTGCCCTTTCTTGACATGCTTGTTGTTAGAGAAAACGACTGCGAGTGTGTGCTTTATTGGTATGAAAAATCCTGTAGCACATCACGAGTGCTCAACTATTACAGCCATTACAATAATAAAAAAAAAAAAATAGAAAAGGAATCATTTTTGATATGATTGACAAAGTTGTTTTAAAATTACATGACAGGAGATTTAGGACAAAAAACCTTATACATATACGACAGTTGTTATACAAAATACCAAAACTGCTATCCGGAGGAATACATAATAAAAACTTTAAAAATAAAACTGAAAAAATTTTATCACAGTGACAAAAATGATCAAGTAAAAGTATCCAAAGCTAAAAAACAACTGATAGTTTTACCCTTTCATCCGGTTATAACTCCAAAATACAATTTAGATTATTTTCAAAAAGTTTTGATGTAGTCAACAGCGTAAACAATATATCATCATCCATATTCAAATTAGGTAAATATCCACTGAATGCAGTCATGAAAACACACGTTGTGTATTCAATTAAATGTGATGAATGTAAGTGTAAATACATAGGTCAGACTTAACGTAAATTTAGTATCCGATTAAAAGAACACGAAAGACTCTACAACAATAATTCCAAAAAATCAGTTTTATATACTGACGTGCAAAAGAATTCAATCATGAGTTGATCTTTAATGTTACAAAAAATATTAAAATATTAGGCACGGAAATCAATCAGACGCAGAGAAAAATCATTGAAATGCAAAATATCTTTTACTATGATTATCATATAAATAGAAAAAACGATTTGAGTAAGTTATCTAATAACTATAAATACACAATTACTCAATATCAAAAGAAAATAAGTTCCACATTACCTATATGTGCAACGCCCGTTTTTAAATTTGAATTACGAACTCAGCATCTACAATTACAGATACACTGTCAACCCAACCTCATTGACACACCCTATAATAGAATCCGTATCTCAGTTTCACACGGCCAATACAAGTCACAGTCACCTCAACAGTTGTTTTTGTAAAAAGTCACTGTTTTATTAACGATGTATTTTTACATATTTGTTATCATCAATATGTGAATAGTGGTACGTGGTGCGTGAGGCTCTTGCGTGAAAAGAAGGTATACCAACACTAATTACACTTTGTAAATATTATGTATACATTTATACACAAATTAATGTTAATAAGTTTTGGCTTTTTTTTATAAACATATAGTAAACAGTTTTCACAATCTATATGAATGTCTTGCGGCCCTGAAGAAGTCTCAAAACAATGGAGACGAAATATAGGCTGCAAATTCAATAAAAGATGTTTTGCTCATGAAGAAAGTAGTGTATTTAAGTTATTGATACACCCTGCGATCAAATATAAATTTGTTAAAGTGCGGTCAAATTACTTCACTGAGAGGAATATTCATACGCTGATTGCAGATATAAATGCAGATTTTTTAGTAGGCAGTACCGTAATGGAATTATCTTAAACAGCAACTGTACCTGTCACCATCGTTGTCAGCAACGTTGACCTGCTCATCATTGTAGTCAGACTAAAGCGTAATACGCGTAGCCTATATTTTTTTAAGTGATCAAATGGTTAAGAAAAACCGTTCTCTACGACATAAAATCATATCGTAATGTGCAGCCATATGCTCTGCTGGCTTATTCACACAGTGGCTATAACAGTACTATTTCCTTCTTTGGAAAAAGAAAAACACAGCTATTTGCGATGCTCGAGACTAATCCTCAAATTCAAGACACCGTGGCTATATTTTAAAACCAAGAAAGTTCATTTTAACAATCGTTTAAGAAACTAAAACAACTATAATTAAAGTGTAGGCAAAATTTTAGCAAAATCCTGTTTTTTTAAAATAAAGTTATAAATGAATAGAGAAGTCTTTTCACGTCATCGAGTCAGACGAAAACTATTTATAACTTCTATATGTTAAAACTAAACTTTTTTTTTGCTGGAAAAACTAAAAGTGCTATAATAAAAGTGTAGCCAGAGGTTAGTAAAAAATCTCTTTCCTGTAAGTAGTTATAAACGAATGAAGAAGTCTTTCCACGTCTCAAATCAGCCAAGGACTGTTTATAACTGCTGTATTTTTTAAACTAAGATTTTTTTTAAAATATTGTTGGGAAAAAAAAAACTAAAATAAACGTGTAGACTAAAATTAAGCAAAAAAACGTTTCCTAAAATTAAGTTATAAAGAAATTAGGAAGTCTTTCCACGTCACAGATTGGCCGATGACTGTTTATAGCTGCTTTATTCTTGAAACAAAGAATGATTTTTTTCTAAAAGGGACAAAAAATAACTAAAAGTACTATAATAAATGTATACGCTAAGTTATAGCTAAGAATGTCTCCAAAAAAAGTGTTATAAATAAAGGAGTCTGTGCACGTTACCAAGTCGGTAGACACCTTTTTCATAATGCTGTATTTTTGAAACTTAAAATGAAATTTTTAAAATCTTGAAAAACTAAAAAATTATAATAAAAATGTAGGCAAAGTTTTAGCAAAAAAGAACCTTTTAGATAAAAGTTATAAACAAATGCAGGAGTCTTTTCACATCGCCAAGTCAACCGACGACTCTACATTACTTTTCTGTTTGAAGCTAAGGATGCTCTTTTTTTAATAACCATTAAAGAAACTTAAAGTATACAATACGTGTACGTTATGTTTCAGCTAAATTTAAAACTGATGTTTTTTTTCTTTCAAATCGTTGGAAGAAGATTTAATGGTCCTATGATCAAAGAACGTCTCTCAAAATAAAGTTATGAATAAATAAAGAAGTATATCCACGCTGCCAAGTTAGCTGACAACTATTTATTAGACTATTTATAACTGCTGTATTTTCAAAACTAAAAATGTTTTCAATTAGTATATTTGATTTTTCTTACGAATTCGTCAGCCCATATAGCGACGTGGAAAATATCCTCAATTTGTTTATACATTTTTGTTGGGAAATATTACTTTGCTAAAATTTGGTGTACGCGTTTTACTTTACCTCCAATTCAAGTAGAGTTTGTTTGCATTAGCTATTTCAATAATTTTATTTTTTATTTAGAAAGTCTGCTTTGCGTAAATTTGTGGCTTGAATAACCAGCTAGCTTTAGCGTGAGCTTCTTGTATTAGCTTAATAAGAATCATAAAAGTGTAGTGCTTTATAATTGTAAGAAAAGTAATATGAAACTCTATTTTTTTTCACGAAAATATCTACACGGCGATCACGACTTTGATGTATCGAACAATATACAATCTTTACAATCTTTATTTCCAACGTCTGCCGCAGTATTTTTACAATTCACATTTTTACAGTATAGAGAAATGGAATGGAGAAGGCGAAAGAAAGGGGAGTGTGCAACAATCGGCCTTGTATACGCCTTGTATACAAATTTCTGTGATATGCAAAAAATTATATCGCTAAAAGCTATCAACATCAAAGACTTTATAGAATATTTCATTTAATATTTAAAGATAAACTTTTTTCTTTGTGGCTATAAAACAGTCAAAAAGCATCAATTTAAGAAAATAGATCCTCTGATAGTATAGATTTGGGAGAGGCATCCCGATTTAAAAGATATGGTTAAAACATTTCGTTATTATTTTCATGGGCTATTTTTTTAACTTTAAAAAACTTTTTATGCGTCATTTTATGACCTACAAAAGTCTTTAATAGTAAATACACACTTTTATAATATAAGTAGACCTAAATAGTACTTACCAACTAGTTGCAGAATTACTTAAATTTTTTAATTTTCTTATTTCTTTGGTAGCCCATGTAGCTAAAGTTTTCGTTCTGTTTGTTCGGGACCTACGTCCTTTGTTTAACAAATCTGTTATTACTTCTGTCTCTATCATTGGAAGGAGTTTAACTCCAAAAACAGTTGCTAAATCTCCAAGAAGCCCTGCGGAAGCCGCAATATTACCATCTGAATGCTCACGATCTTGGGCTATTGTAGTTATAAATTGTATAATGAATAAAACACTAGGTTCTACTAGAGAAACATCAGGACTTGGAACTGATCCATCACCACGAAGGCCCTGAATTATTCCAGTATAGGCCTCTAGGACACCCTCTCGTAAATCATTAAGATAATCAATCATATCATAGTCAGATCTGTTGACATATGCCTGTGAGGCTTGCGCTAGCGTTTGTAAGACGATATCTAAATATTTTTTGAATTCTAAACCAATACTTAAAGCAATGTCACCAAAAACTGAAAGTATTTGTGGTTTAACGGAACGATGAACAGTGTTGTCACTAAGATTTTCTAATAAAAGCGTCATTATTTCATCACAATATGGAAGCATTTTACTCTTTAAAGCCCGACAAATATCCCCAGTAAGTCCGACAGCTGCTCCACAAACTTGATATTCGGCATGATTTTTTAGTCCAAGACATAAAAATGGTTTGAATGCCTCCATGTACTTAAGAAAACCCTCACCAAGAACCTCAACAAGCGTAGATACAGCCATTAATGCATCCTCTTGAACACCACCCGATTTACATGAATTCGAATTGAACATTGATAATAGAGCACTCATAATTGCATCCGAAATTTGAGGAGCATCTTCAGCCGTAACCTTTCTTAAAACTGATTGCAATGTTGCACATAATAAAGATTGAAGATCATTATATTGTGCTCGATCAGAATGATTTTGTATATGTGATTCCATTTGCATAACCTGCTGAAGACGTTCTAGTATCACCATTGTCGTTTTTTGTACAGTTACATAACAATCTCTAGGTGAATTTTTCACCATTTCCATCAATGCTTCATAAGCTGCAGACCTTAAATTTGCTTGAGCTCCATCAGGTCGATCAGTGGTTTCTAATAGTCGTTGAATTATGAAATCAAAATAATGAGACATGCAATACGTTTCTGGCTGTTTACCATCTTCAGTAGCTTCTGAAGATTCATAACTGGCTTCTGCAAGTCCTGTAAAGGCCCAACAAACGTTTGCAGCCACACGGGGTTCCGCTTTTAGTCCATTTATTAACGATTCCAACAGAGGTTTTAAATATGTTTCATTGATAGCAGCATCGGGAATCATTTCGCAAATCCTACCAAACGTCCATGCAGCTGTATCCCTTACAACAACGCTGCTATCATACATTAACTCAATTAACGTTGGCATTGCTTGCTCTACTAAAGATTTTAGAGTCTTTGATTCTAAGCCCCCTAAGATAGAGCCAAAAGCCATTAATGCAGCATCACGGTAACGCCAATCAGGATTTTTTATGTTATTATCTACGAAAGGGAGAACATATGGAACAATACTATCCTCACAACAAGATGCAAGTAACATTAAGCAAACGCCTGCTGCTTTAGATGGGATCCAATCATCTTCATCGTCCAGCTCTTCTTGGTTGGTAAGTTTTCTCATTAATACTGGAACTAAATACTGCAAAGCACCTTTAGCATAATGTCGAGATACCTTTAAGGGCGGACGGCCACCTTCAGATGCCTCTCCTTCTTCCATGGATAAATCGACTTCTTCATCTGATACATTGGACCAAAATTCAATTCCTTGAAGTGCAACTTCATCAATCTCAGATTTCATAGCTTCCAGAGTTATCTGCAAATTAATATAATATTTAACATTGAAATATTTAATATTGAATAATAAGGACAACCATGCTATATTTTCATAGCAATAGGATTATTCTTATTTGTACTTATTACAATGTGTAAATAGTACATAATTACATCATTCCAATAATCATGAAAAAAATACCGCTTTTGTATTAGACGGAGACGCTATTCCAAAAATTGTGTTGGCAAGAATTTACAAAGTAGACCCTTATTCAAAACTTAAGGGCAGTCCGATAATAGTTGAAGTTTTCTACCTTATCGGTGAGGACAATTTGATATTACAGCTGCATAACACTATTTATTAAATGACTAGCTATTTTGTCGAAAAATAACGAGTAGAGGACAATTCTTTACATTTCAAGGAGTATATCAAGCCTAAGTTTTCATTGATTGATCGAAAACTCGCGGAGAAAAATGCGAAATACGATTGTGCATCACTTATCTGAAATCGTATTTCCCATTTTTCTCCGGGAGTTTTTGTTCAATCAACTTTGAATTGGGCTTGATTTATTCGTTGAAACATAAAGAATCGTCGCCAACTTTTGTTGTATCAAAATAATACCTATTTATTTCATAATAATGTATAGTAAGCTATCTAATTTGAAGTATGCATAAAATTTACTAACTTATCGAAAACGTTGTTTTGATCATACACAGATGCAGGTACCTTGTAGACAATAATCATTGGACAAATCGCTATTTACTCGCCGAAATAAGAACCGACGACAATTTTTTGTGTTTGAAGGAATAAATCAAGGCAAAATTTAAGTTTATCAGTTAAAAACTCGTAAAGAAAAATGGGAAATATGATATTAGATGAGTGATGAAAAATCGTATTTCCCATTTTTCTCTGCAAGTCTTTGATCAATCAATGGAAACCTGGGCTTAATTTACTCCTTGAAATGTAAAGAATCGTCGTCAACTCTTAATTTTTCGATAAAATAGCTAGGCATTTGATAATTAGTGTTATACAGCTGTAAAATCAAATTACCCTCACCAATAAGGTAGAAAACTTCAACTATCTTTGGACTGCCCTTAAATAATTACTGGGCATTTAAGTGCAAAACTAAAGCAGGAGAACATCTTTGTAAGGTTATTTTTGGTGAACAGAATTTCTATGAAATAAGTGGTAATGAAGGCATTAGGCGTAGTATTAAACGATTGATTAGTTGGAAGTTTTTGTTTTTAACGTACGAATATTCACAAACTAATCTAGACAATAATAATTGTACTTTTGAAAAATACTAAATTCATAAAATTGAAACATATATGTATGCTTTTTCAAGTCTTCAAAAAAAGAATCGATCTGAGTAGTATGTGTTGGAAGTATTATTGAGTTTCAAACATAACAGCTTCAACATAAAATTTGAGATAATACAGATATATTAACACACATCTGTATAAATAATATAATTCTAAAGAAACTTCATTTCGAATTTTCAACTGCAAGGGAAGTTATTCATATTAAGTCAAGATGGCATCTTTACATGAACAGTAATATCATATATACATACGTTAATACAAATTTAGGATCGGTAATAACATGAATAACAATTTTCTTGTATATCTTCAATAAATATTTCGCACTGTGTGGTGTCAACAATAATTTGGCGTAACCAAAAATACAATATTATACATAATACAGAATGGTAATCCCACTTTAAAATGTAGACCTTCCTATAATGATATAGTTGTTTGATGTGCGAGATAGCTAGAGTATGCTTATGACTTCTACAGTACTACACACTAGCCTAACACCTCTTATAACAGGCCTACAGTTCATTAACGGATAATATGGAATTGAAAAGATATCAATTAAAAGAAACGTTCGTTATTTTTTGTATTAAGTGGTTTAGTCAATAGCTTCATTTTTGAATTTTAAATTCAATATTTTATGTCACTTGCAATCTGATATTATGCTACAATGAAAGGTTTCTGAACTTAATACAAAAATAGATTGAGAAATTTTTAAAATTTGCTCGTATCTGCATCTAGCTCTAAAAAGTAAAAAAATTTCTACGATTGAAAAGCAGAAAAGCTTTTCTGAAAAATGGAAGCAACGGCGAAGACATTTTCAACATTAATTTATGACTGTCATAGTTCTCTCTTTCACTAACATTTATAGTTTATAGTAAATGTATATTTTTTTTAACAGGAATTATTTTGGCCCTTGCTTTTATTTTTTTTGGAAAAGCTTTCATGCTTTTTAAATAGGGTTCTTGCATGAAAAATGCTATTTTTTCCGTCAGGTAGATTATCAAAAAATATTAGACGTGTATTTTTTTTCACATAAATACAAATCGTCGGAAATAGATTAGTCAAAATTAAAGAGTGAAGGCCATATGACGTCTTACCTATATACAATGCTTATAAAATGCACTACAGATATGAGGTCACCGCGTAATTTAATTTTAACGTACTCTATCACTGTCAGTTTTTGTTTCATGAGAGAACCTTATTGTAGATCTTTTTTTTTTACTTTTCAGAGCTACATGTAAATAAACGCGAATCTTTGAAATGTTTTGAATGTTTCTGGTGCAATGATTTTGTATTGCAGTGTATTTAAAACCAAGTATTTTTATACGATAAAAATTATATAACTTATAAAAATGTAAATAATCATTTGATTGCACAATTCGTACCATCCCTCAATCGAAAGAGAGACGAAGTGATAGACGGATAGACAGACAGACAGGTTCGTGTAAGGGTACGTCTGAACATTGCGTTATTTTCCTGCAATAGGCCGTCACACCTCTCTGGAGACGCTTTCAACTCTGGCTCTAAGAACCTCGGTTAACCATCCATCAACTCAACGGAACCATCCTCAGGAACGGAGTTGAAAAAATCCAGTGCCAGTTGGCACATTGACTCGACTCACTATACGGAGATTACTATATCCTCCTGTAGCATGTCTTCTCAGGTTCCAGGGCAGATGCTTTGGCCATGGACACCGTTCGTCCTGATTCATTTCCATAAGAGCTGAACTATCGAAACCGCCGTTCAAAGCGGCCATGCACACGGAAAATTTCGGGTTGGCGCATCTGCTGACTCCCCACCAGGAGTCACACGTTATCGTTCGATACGGGCAGAGTTTCGAGGCTATGAGATCTGTACCCATCATATCGCCTTACACGAAGACAGAAGGACTAGTGTGCCGGACTAATGTGCTGACTAGATTATGCTATTTCATGATAACTCTAAGAACGACTCTGCAGCCTATAAGTATATAGCAATGACATCAACTAACTTGACATCAACAGTATCATAACAAAAAATGTAAAAAGACATTGAGTCGTTGCTGGTAAGTATGTTAACACCCGTCTAACATGAATACTCATTTCAAGATTTTGATTTATACCATACTAAGGACACTAAAAGTTTTGAGTATGATTGTCCTTTTAAGCAGGACAATATTTGGTGTAAAATAACTTTAAAAATACGGGAAAAAACATTTTAAAGTCCCTGATACGAATTTATTATGATTCATAATTTATTATTGCAAATTTCATTGGAAAAAGATATTTTCCTGTTGTTTCATATATAGAAGACTGATGCTGTTGAAACTAAAAGTTTCGTGTGAGAAATGTTCAGATGATTCTGCAAAATCGTTATTTATTAACAAAATTCAAGATAATTTATTCCATTGTTCAATCAAACAATCAGATAAAAAAAAACTAAAATATGTTTAAATTGGTCATTAAGAAAATGTATGATAGCTTTTCGTACGTTAAACATTAAGTAACTGGTCCGCTCCCCTAATTTTAAAATAGAGACTGAGTGTAACATTGTAAAGTTAACATTCTAATTCCCTGTTAAATGTGGTGAGGCTAACACATCAAACTATGTTTAGCTGCATTTGACAGGTACTTACAATAACATACATTCCTTTGAATTTTAGAATTTCAAATATATGAACAAAAAACCAAATTAAGAACCAACTCATAGCTCAGAAGTTTATTCTCGCCAGTTTTAGATTTTAAGCTTTGCAACCAACTGCATTCCACAGCCCTGATGATTTTATAGATGAGAAAAATATTTTTTGTAGCAACATAGGAAGCCAAAACACAATGATTTTATTTTTTAATTGTAGTGGCTGTCCTTATCACTTTTCTAACTTTAGACCGAAACAAGTGCCTCTTTTACTGTTTACTTTATTGTACGACATTTTTGTATGGTCAATTGCATCAAATCATTCGTCATGATTTATAGATGTTGGAAAAAATTGCGCATGCACTGCCGTTAAGCACTTGGTTGCCAAATTTATCACGACAGAAATGGGCTTGCACCTATTCTAGGCACTAATTTTTAACTTCACGCGTGTGCTATTAATTTTATTGAATTTGGAGTACAAATGACGACACTTTATTTATGGCATTATAGCTGAACTTCTTTTGTCAAGCGCTTTCATCAATAAATAATTATTAACGTCACATGGTATAGAGTACTACATAGATACAAAAACAAATTTCTGCTAACATAGGCACTACATAGCTGTTATAATGAGAAACAAGTATATTATACTCAAGATACAATAACATAAATAGTATCTGCGTGAAGCTGAGATTAGATAAATCTAATTACGTAAGAATAGAGAAAAAAACATTCGACCGCAAACGAACTTGTCGAAGATTGCCTTCTATGTTCTAGACCACTTCTGGCTTCTGCGCGCTGCTTACCGCAGATGCTCATTGGCCGTTTGTCCATGCACATGTCTTTAATTATGATTCAATTGTATGACAAATAGGTTAATCGAATTAACCTGAAAACTACTTTACTGTAAAGTAACCATTAAAAAGATAATTGATAGGGTACGAAGTCAAAAAAAAAAATTAGGGCGACTGTGATAGGCCAGAAAGTAAAAGTATCAGACCGTTGCTTATTTTTGTCCCACTAAGAATTTTTACTTAACCTATGAACGAATTAATATTATTAAGTACAGTTAGTTTCAAAGCTTTTGTTTATAGTTAGCGACAATAAGCTCCTTGGTTGACATTTTTGTAAATATCTCAATTGGTTATTCATTTCAAAATACAAATTTAAGAGAGATAGGAGGCATTGCTTGTACCACCTAAATCTAGCTAAGTTGATTCCGATTTGTTGGGCCACTTTGTACAGGTAATCGGAATTTGAACTTTACTATGTTGTCAGGGGTCGCTATTCGACAATAATTTGAGTGGAAAATGAGCTCAATGATAAACATGCTCATAGCTATAACATATCTCATCTTCAATGAAAGAGTCGGAATCGTAGTGTAAATATAAGCATAATTTTAGAAGTGAAGACGCTGAGTGTTATAATTTTATTATAAAGAAATATGATTAAATGGTATAAATATTTAATTACCTTATTGTATTTTACTGTACAAAAAAACATAGATAAAAAAGTGTAAACAAATATATAATGCATATGTGTTGTATTATGTACTGTACTATAGAAAATTTGGAAAAGTCATGTAAGAATTGTAAGGACGGAACTCTATTTGAAAACTCTAATGGGTAATACAGTAAATTAATTATTTTTTTATCTGCAGCATATTTCATTTTCATTGAATTTATTCCAATTTTAGTTGTCTTTTAACGAAATATTATCTTTTATTTTTCCGTTATTGTATTTTTTCTTGTTACAATAAAATTTTTATCAAATTTTGTTAATGCTTAATCCTTTTGTAACATCATTACCTAAACATCTTTTACAAAAAAAATTTCGTAATAAAACGATTAGTTTTTAAGATATAAAACAATAATAGAAAGAAAACCATTTTAAAGATCTTTTTTTTTTCAAAAACGAAATATGAAGCGTTGTGTTTATGTACTGGCGAGCCCAATATTGTCTTGCCTGATAAAACCACCACTTGCTACCATTTTGCCGTCCATAGCACCCCAACTATTAAGTGATGACGAATGGATGTTACTAAAAAAGAAACCGATGTTGTTACCCTAACGCTAGCTTTGAGATATGCCATTGCCTTCGAAAACTGTTTAATATTAAAGAAGTCTGTCAAAGTTAAAAAAAACGACTAATACATGCGTAAAATTTAATGTACGATAAATATGTTCTATTATAAATTTAATCAGGTTATCACTTAAAGAATGATTAAAATTGATTAGATGATTGCCTTAATTTAAATAATTACACAGGTGCACGAAAAAAAAAGTTCTGAACTCTAAGTCAAACCATGCTTACTATGAGTTTTTGGGGTCACTGAAACCGAGTCCGGAGTCTGTTTAGCATAGAGATATTATAGATAGAGGAGGCTAGCTCCTATCTCTTCTATAAGTGTAAGCGTTGACTCGATAGAAAGAGGTGCAAGACCGAAGTTCCCTACTTATATATATCTTAGGCTTGCGCTGATTTGCTCTCTGGCTCGGCGTTAGTCAATCAGCGTAAGCCTACGATGTATATAGGTGAGAAACTTTGGCCTTGCATCTTCTTTTATCGAGGCAACGCTTTCACTAACAGAATGACCTTTTCTATTTATAATATACGTATGCTGTTTAACCGTTTTAGGTCAGTTTTTGACATGAACTCAAGAAAACCTTGACATTTCACTTTCAATTTTTATAACAAGGAATATTTCTGACTTGACCATAAAACCATGTTAATAATACGTTTTTAGCATCGCTGAAACTAAATACGACAGCCCTTCAACCGTATCAGTTCGGATATTTGATATAACTTAAAAAAATTGTTTAGTTTGACCTGAAAATTTATGTGCAAGTAAGTCTATGATCTTAAAATTTATCAGGTTGTGAACATGTTTCTAGTGAAAAGCTTGTATCGTTCCTTGCATGAAAATTTAAGGTCAAATTGTAGTTTTTGGAGGTTATGTTGGAAACCTAACCTGACAGGGTTAAATGGGCGTCATACTCAGTTTTAGCAACCCCAAAAACCTTTGAAAAACATTTTTTTGTATTCAAAATAGAATTTCTCCTTTGATAAAAATTCAAGGTCTAATTATATGGTTTTTGGAGGTTATGTCAAAAACGTCACTTGATAGGGTTAAACGTAAGTCAAATTCTATAAACTTACAGTTAACATCGTTTGGTTGTCAAGTCAGAATTTTTTTTGAAATTAAAAATTGTGGTCAAATTAAAAAGTTTTTCGAGGTTATGTCAAAAACATGATCTAATAGAGTTAAACAGGCGTTGGCTTCGGTTTCAGCGACCAGAAAAACGTATGGTAAGCATGGGCGTACCTAGAGCTCAAAACTTTTTTCGTGTGTCTGAGTAATTCAAATAAAATTATCGAGACTATTTATTGCTTATGAATAATAGTAATATGACATTTTTATCCAAACGTACGAGAAAAAGGTATTTTATTATTCTTGTTATTATTGTGGCTAATGTTATTCACGACTGTATTTAAAAAAATGTATGTTGTGAAGCGATTTTTCTTTGTTCACATTTTACTGGAATGATGGCAGCATTTCTTGAATATGCTAGTGACTCTAATGGTTTCGCCATCCATGCAATTCATTCTCTTATTGATGAATTGGAGCACTACGAAAATGCCGTCGTACAACAGTACAGAACCCGACAATAAAAGCACCACAAGAAAATTAATTTCATTAAACTGAGACCGAGAAGGAAAAAAATCTCCCCGAGATGGCCTCGAACTCCCAATCTCCTGTACAGCGGACAGACGCTCTTACCAATGGAGCCATCAGGAAGGACTACGAGTTCTGATCTCAAGCAAGAGCGCCTGTTTGGTGTATAGGAGTTAGAAGTTCGAGGCTTTCTCGGGAAGATTTTTTTTTTTCTCAATCTTAGTTTGAAAAAATTAATTTATATCTAGTGTTGTTATCGTCGGGTGCTGTACTGTGACGTTTTTTTTTTGTTAGATCGATTAAAAATATTTTTAAACGCTTAATTTAAAGGTTAGAAAGTTAAATTTTTTAAATAATAATACAACTTTTAGGTTAGGCGATGGGTGGCACTGAACGTCTAGATTGATAAATAAAACGCTTTTTAACTTGTAGTTCAACAGGTATCTGAATATCAAAGATCTATCTAGAACGTGCTTCACACAAATATAAATACTTAAAATAAGACAGAAAGTTGATACAAATATTTCTAGTTTATTCATTTAAATAACGTCTAAACTAAATACGTTTAATTACAACTAAAATATAAGTAAAACTAACATTAAAGTAGAACCTAATATTATACATCAAGAGTAACTCTAAAAAAAATATATTTGTGGGAGACAAAAATATTTTAATATAATATTTAGTGTGGGTGATTGAAATTCGCTTATTTACTTATTAAAATAAGATATTTGTAGGGAGTATCGAGTTGTAAATAAGAAAACAAAAATACATGGCACCTGCACATTATATAGAAGATAATTGTAAATAGTGTATCTCATTCACTCTGGCCAAATGAATATGATGCTGGCATGACAATCCAGCGGTCCCAGCTCGTATTCAACGTTCAACTGTGTTTTTTCTTTTGTTTTTTAAATAAACTATTATTATTATTTTTCATCATAAATGTAAGTATTACTAAAATGATGAGAAAAAATTATTCTTCTTAAAAATTTACACTCAATTTATATAAGTTTCAGAAGCGTTGCAGCAACGTTCCTGCAATGTTTGAATCAAAACAAAAGCGGACATTGCGACGTTTCAGCAACTAAGTTTTGTTATTTTTTTACAATACCAAATTCAATAAAATATAATAAAAACGATTATTACAAGTGTTAAACTTTGTTCTTTACGTTTTATGGAAGTCTTTACTCCTGAAATTTTTTATTGATCCTATTTTCTTTATGTTTTCATTACTAATTCATGTATTTGTGTTGTTACTGACATCGAGTTTATATCAATAATTATTCTATTAAATAAGTTTCAGTGAACCACGCACCGAATTCAGAGACACTTTTCTTTGTATTTTTACTTCTTTCGGGGGTCCCACGACCAACAAACATTTTCCTCCAATAAGATTTAATAAGTTTTTTTTTTAAGTGAAGTAAACGTCATATTTAGTTAGAAAACTTTTTTTAACTTTCTAACCTTTAAATTAGGTGTTAAAGTAATTACAAACACTTATGAATTTTGTTTGATTCAGTAGAGAAAAATACTCGATCAAATACTTTATTTTTTCTTCCCATCAGCAAGCAAACTGGGGAATATGGCATTTAATCGAAAACTCTAATTTTTTTATTGCTACTGCAAAAAGCTGAGTAGGACTAGGGAGTTTAAATTCAAGATCAGTCTAGTCTTCAAATACACTTTCCGTTTCTATCTCTTTTGACCAAAAAATTTTTGCTACTGTTTCACTGACGTGAAATGCTTCATGTATAAATATACCATACTCAACGTTATCATCACTATATTTCTAGTTTATTACGTGCTGAATAATTTATTTTACATGCATATTTTATATAACTGATCAATTTTGAAAGTTGAATAGTTTAATATTTATTTATTTATTTATTCATTTCTTACTCCGTCCCTTTTGGGTTTGGAGGGCTTCTGCTTATAAGTTTTCTTTATGTACATAAACGTTATACATGTATTATATATTCCAATATTAAAAAAAAACATATAAATCATATAAATTCAAATATCATTTAAATATCAACAACCTCAAGGTCCTATATATATATATATGTATATATATATATATATATCAAATTTTAAATACATCACATAGCGCTAAAGCTTACTTTTGGCTCTTTTTAACATACAAAAAAGTATATAATAATAATTAATATTACTATCAAATAATCAAGTCACTGAAAAAAAAAATAATAATAAAAAGATAAAGATTGAAGAAAATTGTATTAATAATTAAAAATACGATCAGATAAGTTAGTTACTGCAAAAAAAAGAATAAAAAGCGAATTGTTAAGTTGCAAAAATTATTTTGGAATAATCTGAAAGATACAAGCACCATTAATTTTCAAAGTCAGTTTTCAAATTGCACTCTCACACTATTTTTCACTACACTACGTTGCATTTGCTTCGTTTTATCTATCTTCTCTGCAACAGTTAACATCTTTTCTTTGTTTATCCTTTGGTTTCTGTTTTTCTTTACTTACATCTAATTTCTTCAGTTTATTTCCTTTTCCTTATTACTTTTCTTAGTATTTCAATTTCTTTGGCATTTTGACTTAATGTTTCTTCTATTTCTTTCTCGTTTCTAGTCTTTTCGCATACATCAAGTACGTGTTTATAATCCTCTATTTCTTTCTTGCAGATTCTGCACGCTTTATCTTCCTCTTCTTTCTAGTAGTCTTTTCCTTTAAGTTCATTTCCACTTCTGAATCTGGTCACTAGTTTCCTATTTTTTGATGTCATATCTTTTCTTAAATAACTTGGTTCCTCCTCTGTTCGTATATTCTCACATACTTTATTATATCTTGAATTTTCAAGCATTTCTATTGTTCTCTCTTTTTCTGTTCGTTCTTTGTTTGACAGTACTTTTTCTCTTATTTCCTCTTTGAATTCCGCCCCTCTCATGTCTCGTGATTCTATGACTTTCTCCTTTTTTAGTATCCTAACTTCTTTTTTGATACTCTTCCAATGTGTTATCTGTCCAAGTTTTTGTTTTTTTTCGTATACTTTCCTTTACTACCCTTGTTTTTGAATCTCTTATTTTTTCCTAAAATTTTAATGCCCTTCTAAGGGTTTTTTTTTCCCTAATTTGCATTCCTATTGAATTATATAATTTGGTATGTTGCAATCTAGCCGTATTATCCATTTTACATATTTCCTTTGAACGCTTTCTAACCTCTTATCTTCTTTCCAGCCTTATATTTCTGCTCCAAAGAGTGCTATACTTTCTACTAATGCCACAAATAATTTCATCCGTCTTTTATAGTTGTTCTTGAAAATTCTTTTTCCTATGCTCCATACGTTTTTCATAGCAATTACTGCCTTTCTCTTTCTCTCCTTCATGGGTTTTTGATTACACCATTCTTCTGTAGGATGTATCTTCACTATATTATTTCATCCATTTCTTCCAGTTCTTTTTCTCCCCATTTCCAGAGTCTATCCTTTTTTTTTTTCCTTTCAATACCAAATTTGTCTTTGTGTCAGTATAATTTTCTTTTTTCTTAGTATTTTTAGAGTCTTGTCAGCATTTCTTCGAGTTTTTCTTCTCTATCTGCTATTAATACGATGTCATCCGCGTATGACAAGATCCATACCTTTTCATTGCCTATTCTGCATCCTCCTAATTGTCCTTTCGCATTTCTCCTTCCAGGTACCCTAGATAAACATTGAATAGGATCGGGTTTAGTGGCAATCCTTGTATCACACCTTTCTCTGTCCAGAATTTTTCTGATACTGTTTCTCCCACTTTCACTACATTTATTGTTTTTTTGTATATATCAATTATTCTATTCGTTAGTTTTTCGCTGACCGAAATATCTCGTAATTTTTTCTCTGGTATATCTCGATCTACTCTGTCGAATGCCTCCTTGAGGTCTATGAACCACGAAAGAATGTTTCCTTTCGGTTTGCTCAATATATCTTCTACTATTTGTTTCAGAATATATATTGATTTTGTGACTCCTCCCCATTCTCTAAAGCCGAATGGGCTTTCTGCTTATTTTCCTTCTAATTCTTTTCTTAACATTTTATTTAATATGCATGCGTATTTTTTATAGGCTGTACACGTTAAAGTTATTTCTCTGTAGTTATCTAGATTGTTTTTCTCACCTTTTTTTGTAGATCGGGCATATTTCCCCTCTTTTCCATCGTTCTGGAATTTTTCCTCCTTCCTACACTTTTTTAGTCAGCTCCTACAGTGCTGTATCTACTTCTTTAGGCATATACTTATATAATTCATCTTCCAATTTATCATCTCCTGGGGCTTTTCTTATTTTTAACTTTGTTATTTGACTTCCACATTCTTCCTCGTTCAATGGTTCTTTGCACTTTTATTATTTTTTTCATCCTTTTCTATATGGAATATCCTCTCTTCCTTGTTTTTACCTTCTAATTTTCCCATAAAATGTCTTTGATTTCCATTATTACCATACCATTTACTTTGACCGAATGTTCTTACTTTTAGTTGTTTTTTCTCTGTCGGTACTGAATTTTCTATTATTGCCATTATTTCTCTCCATTCTTCATCGATGTCCCTTTTTTCATACCTCTAGTCCTTGTATTTTTCATGGTATTGATTTATATTATCTTGATTTTACACTCTCATTGTCATTTCTTTCTTTTCAATCTCATCTGTTTTTGTTAGTTCTCTCTTTTGTTCAAAGTATATATCTATTGGAATATGATGTGATTCTGTTCTTATTTCTATTTTTAAATCTTTTATCTTGTCAAAAGCTTCTTGATTCACTATAACATAGTCCATTACCGACTCACCTTTGCTTTCAACGTAGGTAAATTCTCCTTCTTCAACTATTTGTCCGTTCACTATACACCATCCTTCTTCTGTGATTTCTTGAATTAGGCTTCTTCCTTTTCCGTTCATTGTTTTATCTTATGATCTTTTTGTTTTAACTACTTTCCTTTCCGTATTTAACTCATCAATCCGTCTTCCTTCTTCACCTGTTCTTGCGTTACAGTCTTCTGCTAGGATTACCGTTTCTCTTTTTTGTAGTTCCATGTTTTCCTCCATAATCTTAAACGTTTCTACTACATTTTGGCTGTATACTGCTATGATTTTAAAGTCTTGCTTTTTATGTGTGATCCTCTGCATGACTATATTCCCACTCCATACTTCGAATTTTCTGCTTTGTATTTTCTCCGTGATTCCTATGATAATTCCTACTTTTGCTCTGTCTTGTTGATGTTCTCTTATTGCTGGAATACATTTCCATTAAAATTTCTTTGGTAGCTTATTTTTAAACTCTTCCCATTTATCACTCTCTAACCATGATTCTACTTATATTAATCAATCGAAATTGCGTAAATAGTCCCATACTTCGCAATCTTTGCTTAAAACACCTGCTATATTCCAGACGCGCATATTTACACTCTTCAGCTCCTCTCCTTCCTCTACATATAGTTTTTGCTACCATCATTCTTGTAGCTTCTTTTTTTCTTTGAAAAGTTCCTCTTTCCATCCATTGTATCTGAACCATTTACCGTCAATCATTAATTTTATGTATCCAACTTTTGTAGTTTTTCCATTGCTTCTCTGTTCCTTGGACTCATTTAAGATAAATCGCTGTATTACTCTTTCTTTTTCTGTTAGGTTATGCTCCATGTACAATCCTTTATCTAGTTTATCCTTATTTCTTATGATCTCTTTCTTCATTTCTCTGGACTAAAGTATTACTACTACTAGATTATTCTCACTCCTTCCTCTTTTCATTTTTTTTTCTGTCGCTTTCTCAACTTCGATATCTATTCTTATTTTCAATGTTATAAACTCTTCAACTTTTTTTTCGAGACCTTTTTTTTAGTGTCTGCTTCCTTGATAACAATATTCTGCCTTCCTCTATCTCTTTCACCTTTTTCTCTTTTCCATTCTCATCCCGCAACTACAATTTTTGAAAGATTAAAGATCAAGTTACCTCCAAAGCTTCAATTCCTTTTTGAGTCTAGCCATCAATTTTTTTATTAAACATATGACTTTCTCCTTTTTTTTGTTATTATAACTATGTTATCAAGTAGCTCAAATCTATGTAATTTTTTTAGGAAAAACTTCTGTTTTTTAGACAGTTTTTTAATTTGTTTATATCTGTGTAGAAGGGAGAGAGTTGTTAGAAGGTATAAAGAACAGCAGAGCGGAGTGGTCAATTGTATTAAGTGGGTTGGAAAGAGCGAGAGTTTTAGTGTAGAGTGTAGGCCACAACGGGTTGTCATTTTGGGTGGTGATAAAGGGTGTCTGGAGAGAAAGTAAGAGAATAAAGCATGAGAATGATCCGAGCTCCCGTATGCTCAAGCCAATCCAATGACTAGAAGATTCGTAGCAGAGCCGACCGTACTGGGGTAGCCATATAAAAGAGTGCTAAAAGCGACGGAGAAAATGACCACCCTATCCCAAGTAAGTACGTCATTTATCAGAGTCGAGTCCACATTGACCAGGTGGATAAGACTCAACTTCTAATCTGTTGATTCAGATTCAAGCCACCTACCCAGCAGTTTTTTTCTTTCTTTTTTTTATTATAGTTTTTATTGTATTCAATGACTTCCAGAACAGTTAAATCATGAAAATATTAATTTTAATAATTCCTTTTTGGTGGAAGCTTTGGCGACGTCTTTGGTGACATCTTTAGATACGTGTTTGGTGACGTCTTTTTTGACAAATGACATCTTTACATCTTGAGTCCCCTGAGACAGCGAGAAGAATTTCAGCTAGCTCTGTCAGGATGAAGCACGTTCTTGCCTCCTAACGTAAAACACAAGGTAGAAAGAATGTTTTATAAGATAAGTGCGTAGGCAACGAGGGAAAATACACGAAAGGTTGTCAGAAGTGTAAGAGGACTAGAAAAGTAAGAAGAAAAGGTAAATGGGTTGAAAGACGTGGATGGAAGTGACGAGGTATTCAAGGCAGGAGCGTACATAAAGAAGTCATAATGTGTGAACATTGTAACGTCGGAACCCCTCACTCTACTAGAATCTTGCAATTTTATTTAATTTCCCTTTTCCTTGTTTACTCAAAAACTACGTCGCTTGATTTTTCCACCTATCTGGCTCACCTATTAACCCTTGGTAAATATTAGCTAGCAAATAATTTAGTAAATAAGGTTCAACAATCAAACTGTTTTATGTAACTACTATTACATTGAATCCTTTAGCAAATATCAACTAGGTAGTAATTTAGTGATTAAGGTTCAACAATCAACAAGCCGTGATATTACTATAAAGAAATTTAGGAATTATGATCACGAGACATTAATAATTATTCTTTCAAAACTATTAGCCATAAGTAAATATTAACAAGCGAGTACAATAGACCACTCAGATGTGGACGATGCATTTGAACCTTACACTAGAACTCGTAATAATATTGATAAACCAAGTATACTACTTATTTTATTTATCGCCAAGTTGTGCGATTTTTCCCATTCAGATTTTAATCCTCTTGGTTTGCCGATTAACGTATAATTTGAATGAATACCACTAACCAATGCACCAAATTATCGTGAATATAAATTATAGAAAAAATATGTAACATTTCTTAAATGTAAAGAGAGACGGAAACAGAAGCGATGAGCAGTCCACTTCCATTCTCTCTGGTGAGGAGGCTCTGGAAGAAGCACCCCGAGAGCTTGAGCTCCCAAGGGAATACGCTCTCGAGCCGGGGTGGCAAAGAGACAAATCTAAAAACGGGCCTCAGGAAATTCGCATCCTGATTCAGCGCCCGTTTTTCCTTGTCATTTCTTAGGTCCTTCCTTTCGGTGTCTCCACCGCCACTGTGGGAAATTCCGGGAAAGAGAGAAGTTTGGCTACAAAAGGTTCCATCTACCGTCCAGCAAGTCAGTTGCTCTACAGCACTCACTCTGGGTCTATTCTCGGAGTACTACAGTGCCTCTCTGGGTCAATCGCTGCCAGAGCCATCAGAGCACTACCTCTGGGTCAACCACTGTCAGAGCGCCATTAAGCGCTACCTTCGAGTCAATCGCTGCCAGAGCGCCTTCAAGCACTACCTCCGGGCCAACCGCTGCCGGTGCGCCATCGAGCACTACCTCCGAATCAATCTCTGCCAGCGTCGTCGAGCACTACCTTTGGGCCAACCGCAGCCGGTACCCACGTGTACCCCCTACGAGTGGCTAATACAAGTAATTTTAAACCTGCCAGGTCCGTTTTCTTTGCATCAGTCCCCTGCACTTCCTCATTTGTACATTCCGCGTGCTTGCAGATTTGCGTCCTTGCGTTCTTGCTGATATCCAAAAGGATCTCATGCCCCCGCGAATAGTATCACGCACTGTAATGGGCCTCTTATCCAAAAGGATTTAATGCCCCGCGAATAGTATAATCAATATTGTCAACATAATCGAAAGAAACTCACGATCACGTGAGTAGAATGAGCTCTCCGTCATTGGTTTCATATCCGAAAGGATCTCATACGCTTGCGAATAGAATCGCCACGATATACGCGCCTGCATTTAGACGATTTCCACCTACGCGTTTTACCAGAACAATAACTACATAATAGTACCCGGGTTATTGAGTGCGAGCTTAGGCCTTTAACGTACATGTCACTCGCCCGACATAACAACATCATTTAGACGCAGTATCGAAAACTCGGCAGAACAGAAATAAAAATATATTGACGATAATAATATCGAAGATGATGATAGAAATAATGCTAATCGTAATAATGATAAGAATGATGATAATAATAACAATGAAATTCGTTATTATGATAATAACGTAAATCCAAGCACTGGAATAATTTTCTAAAATACGTGGTATTTAGGGATTTTTAAGTTTTTTTCGAGATAAATTCAATCACTTAAAAAAATACAGTGTTCTTAAGCACATTAGATTTCTGCGTTAATTTCTAAAATGTTTTGAATCTTTTATTTTACGTCCTGAAAACTGCGTGCTAAGTTTACCAGACAAACTTAGTGTAAACGTGACATTTTTATTCCATCATGATCATGCTACTGATACCGGTAATTCTAAATGACTAGCTAACCCCTGATATAAATTCACATAGAAACTTTACGATAAATACACACTTATGAGCGAAATGCTAAAACTTTTGTTGCCTATGACCGAGAAAAAACGGACTTTGACTTTGTCATGGTTGGACCTGACGTGATCGAATTGAGATTTTGAGCATTGGAGTGCTTATACAACTCGATAAACACATATAAAGACGTTTTTTTTTACAAAAAATATCTACAATCGTCGAATACTGTAAGAAAATCAGTTTACGTACCGGTTTAAGCACACTTGTTGGTCACTGTATGTGCGCTTGGAACTGGACAACATTTTTTTATAAGCGTAGAACGAAAACTCAAACACTTCATCATTGAAGAGGAGAAAACTTCTAACAGCACTGCAATGTGCATCCGTTTACTATAGGTCTGCACTGAGAGAAGTAGTATGGAAAAATGTATTATAAGTGTATCAAAAATTACTATATTTTTTAGGAAATGTGAGACATCGTCGTCTGATAACGCAAATTACAACGTTTGTACTAATTTGTATTATATTTTTATAATAAGTATAATAGGCAGACGTACAAAAATTATTATAAGATACTAATAAAAATTACTATGTACAACATAGTAAAAATGGTGATGTCATAATATTTGATATACAACATATTACATTGTATTGTCATCTTATCAATGTTTCTTACAATTCGAAGTAAAATTTACCATGTCTCATAGTAAAATTTCTGATTCTCCAGAATTGCTATTTATTAATAGTAAAAATTACTGTATCTTATAGTACTTTTAGTGATGAAATTGTACATCAGGTTCGGCGGTATATACTATATAATATATATGCTCATGGAGTTTCAAAGCGAGTTTGAGGTTATACTAATGTAAATTTATAAAAACGTAAAACAGAAAAAACGTATTTCTATACATATGAGAGTTTTCAATTAGTACGTATAGACAAATACTGTTTATCAATGACTCATCTGTGGTTAAATTTATTGTGAACCTTTAGACTTCTTATTTTATAGCATGTATCGTTGTGTATCACATACAGAATGTGATTTTGATGTCTCATGAGTAAAAAAAAATAAATCGTATAATTTTGGGTAATTTTATAAATATATTTATTAATAAAAAAAGATTTTTTCAAATAACTGATAGTATAATATGTCTGGAATAATATATAAATATACACGATGGAATATATATTCTAGTAATGTAGTTCAAGACACAGTTCATCGTAGTCCAGTAGGTACGACGTCGGACTCCTGACCTGCAGGTTGGTAATTCGCGTCCCGGTCGGAGTAAATTTTTAAAAATTAATTTTTTATTACTTAGGAAAATATACGATTACAAATAAAAAATATTAAATTAAAATCCATAAATCAATTTTCTGCACACAAATGAAATAAAAAAAAAAATTTTTATTTTCATATATTTAAAAATTATTTAGATCATAATATAATTTATTATGTTCGAAAGCAAATTTTTATCAAAGCGCCATAATAAAGTTTGATATAATCTGGTTTTACCTAGTAGCATAGTAAGTATTATAATATGGCGAGTATGTCTCAGCTTTCCTAAAAAATATAGTAATTTTTAATATGCTCATGATAAATTTTTCAATTGTTGTCAGGTAATATTGTTAAAGTAAATAGTGTTTTTTTAAAGCTATTTCTGTTATAACCATAGTGTGAGTGCAAATCGCTTGACAAAATTTATGCAGTGATAACTCATACTTATTTGTTGATAAATAATTGATGTAACCGTAGCACAAATTTAATCCCTAAATGCTGCAGTTCATATTGCATATGCGTGGATTCGTCAAAAAAACTATTATTTTTCGCGGGAAGAAGGTTTAAGGTCCAAAATTCAGTTCTAGACAGCGGTTGGACCTAACATTTTGGTCCTAACGTAGAAATTTTCTTGGTAAAGGAGGCAAAAAATCGGTTGAGGACCGTACGTGAGAGAAACCTTACAACGTGGAGCAAATATTAGCACTTTTACCTTATTCAATTCCATTTGTATACGGCTGCAAGAGCCCTGGACGCTATTTAAGTAAGTTACGGCAGAATAATCAATATTTATTATTGTTAGCGCATGCATTGAATGTAGTCATAAATAACAACAACAACAACAACAGCAAAAAGTACGACAACAACAACAATTACAGAATAACTTTTTTCCGTACGTTTGGATGAAAATGTTACATTATTATCATTCATACGTAATAAATAGTATCAATTATTTTATTTGGATAATTATCAAAATTGAAGGAATTATTCTACTCAATTTTAATCATTATTTAAATGATAATCTGATTCAATTTATAATAAAGTATATTGACTGTACATCAACGCAAGCATTGGCCATTTTATTTTGCACTTTGACGGATTTCTATAATATTCAAGAATTTTTGTAGGCAATAGCACATCTCAAAGCTAGTCTTAGGATAACTACATCAACTTCTTTTTCTATCCTCATAAAAATATGAAAATATTAGTGAAAGACGGTTTCTAGTGCTTTTACTTGCTAAAAACTACAAAACAAAACGCGTCATACTTTGTTTTTGAAAAAAAAAGAACCCTCAAAAATGGTTTTTCCTACTATGGGCGCAAAGTCTTTGCGCCCTCGGGCTGCACTTTGGGCCCTTGAATCACTTTACGCCCACAGGCGAGAAATTACTTTCCGGCCCTAGGGCGCAAAGTGATTAGTGGGCCCAATGTATGCCCACGGGCGCAAAGTTCGACTTTGCACCCTCGGAAAAAAAAAACGTCGTTTGCACCTCGAGCACAAACATACAAAAAACCTCGCCCTTCGGGCGTGATTTTTTTACTTTGCGCTCATGGTACGAAAAATACTATAGTAGTTTTTATACGAGATTGGATAGGCTTTTATTTGCGAACCGAGAGGTTTACGGCACGACCCGTAGGCAAGGGACGTAACGAGGTTCGTCAAGAAGCCTTTTCGATCGAGTTACGAATGCCATTTTTCCTACCAAGGGTGTACCAGGGTTCCAAAAAGGCCCAAGGTAGGACAAATTCTTTTAACTACTGTTTTATATCTTGAAAACTAGTAGTATCTTTAAAAAATATTTTTAATGAAATTTGTTCAGGTAATGGTGTTTTAAAAGGATTAATCATTTACAAAACTTGAGAAAAAGTTTATTGTAACCAAAAAAAAATATGAAAAACGAAAAACAAATAATTAAAAAGCGTTAAAAGACAACTAAAATTAGTTGAAATTAAACGAAAATGAGATATGTTGTAGCTGTAAGCATGTTTAACATTGAGCACTTTATCTACTCAAACTGTTTTATAATGGCGACCTACTACAGAATAGTAAAGTGCAAATTCCGATTATCTGACAAAGTGGTCAGTTTAGGGAGGTTTGTGAGTTTCGCTCAGAGAGGCGAGGAACGAGGAGTCCTTCCGACCGGCGCAGCTAGGCCTCCTTTACCGCGCACCACCCCTTACAGCCTACAAACTCAGTATTTAAAACCTTAAACGATTGATATTTCTTAAAATTACATGGAAAGGATTGAGTTTTTTTACGAGGAGCGTCCTTTTGTACCAAGGTATCTGTACGAACTTTATTTTTTGTTTAAACATATTTTCATTTTACTGCAATTCTAACCGAAAGGCGACTAAATCTCGTCTTTTCATAAAAGCTCGTGTTAAACTGCCTATTATCCGCATTTTTTTTCAAAAATTTCCCTGGCGAAAAATCTGGAAAAATTTTTACGCACTTTTGACGTGTTGTAGAACAACATATATTTTTTCACAGAAGATTCTCAATCTTCCACTTTTCGCCCAAACTTCCTTAACAAACCGGAACTTACTTAGCTAGATTTAGCTGGTGCAAGAAATAACTTCCATTTTTCTTAAATTTAGACATTTAATGCCTGTTCACCAGTGGATTTGTTCGCGTAGTAACAGCTCAGTATACATATATATCGCAGCAGACTCAAAAATGTATAACGTCTGCTATGATATAACTATATATATTTAGGTAACTCTCGTCAGCTGAGCTCGCGTAAACATAAGCCCCATGGGTATTTTTTTGAAAATGAAAAAGGAAAATTGTTCTCTTTAACCGCATTATTAACGGATTATTTAACGAGCATCACATCTGCTAGGTTGCATAACGCTGTTGGTGATGTTCGCGTATTGAAGAAATTATTACTTAAATTAATAAAAGATGAAGATCTGATTTCTAAGCAACTTATGCAAGAAACTTATGAAAAAAATGGAAAAGGCGAATAGCGGCATTTGTTTTGCGAAAGCGTCAATGAAAAAGCACGAGTCACAACTAATAATAAAATATTATAATTATCTATAATATTAGAATAATTGATAAACACATACATTATGTATAAACCAATTAATTCGTCCTATCTTCTGTAATCTCTACCACTTTATTTTATTAAATCATTATACATTCGCGTGGTGTAGTGGTGCGTTCGTACGTAGCGTCCATATTCTCGATAAATCAATCAACAGTCAACTTCTCCGTCACATATCTCAATAAAATCCATGCTTACTCC